>JALDNG010001414.1:0-183232 GCA_024349245.1 Neodontobutis hainanensis
AATCGCACCCCTTACGCCAAAAGACTCAACTCAAAGTGTTTTAATCTAAACGGCCTAATATCTGGTGAGTATTATCTAGACACGAGTGCCAATAAAGTTTTCAGTTTGTTTTTGATACATTTGTGGCTGTGGTTGTAATGAGCCTGGGAAGAGGCAGCCATTTCTTTGGGAAATAAATGCCATTTACCAAATGCCAGGATGCTTCCTTTGGAGGAGGCTCCTCCAGAGCCAAGACTAGAGTCTTGTAAAACTCCTTAGAATCTTTTGGAACTGGTAAACATGTTATTTTAGACAACTAATATTTACATTTTTACTTTTTAACAGGCGGGTGCAGCGCTTTCTGAGTCATTGCAAATCTCCAGCCTGTACTTTTCTCGCCTCAGCCCAAGCATAATCTTTTATTTTCAAAAGTTTAGACAGATCCCAGGAAAACCAGGGAATGTGGAGACCTTTAACTCTAAATTACAAGGTGGTGTAGCAGGCCCCAGCAGTAGCACAGGCCCGAGGTGATGAAGCAGGCTCCAGCCAGAAGAAGATTCAAGCAGAGGCACAGGCCCGGTTATTTGACATTATCGTGAAGTTTACGCTTTAAAGCACTAAATGCAATCCTCCGAGTACATGTGTCCCCTTGATCGCAAGGGAGGCGAGGGCCTTTATCGCCGCTATGCTTTATTATTGTATTTATTAATTATTGATATTAATGGTTGTTTATTTCCTGTGGTGACATTGGTGAAGGCTTTGTTAGGTATTTGATTTAATGATTCAGAATTATAAGGGGGGTGGGATTATATAAAGTCACACTTCAACCCACTCCCTTTTGAACATTATTATTTATTTAATTTTATTTATGTCTGTTTTTTTTTGTGTCAAATGTATGTTTGAAATAAAATAAAAAAAATTGTCAAGTTTAACGTTTCTTTTATCCTTGTAAACCCAGCTTTCTGCTGAGAAATACTAAGGACACTAGATTGCAGCTTCAGATTGAGCGAACACAGTACTTTACGTTTTTCAATTTCTTTTTTTTTTTTTAAAGGGACAGTGCATGTTAGTGAACACACATGAAACAGCCACATGCCAGATTGTAGCCTCAGGCTAATTTCCATCTGTTGTCCCAACATTCTCACGCATTTAAACACATTCAACAGTGCCCTGTCACTGGAGGCAAGGTTAAGTGTCTTGCCCAAGGACACAACAATAGTATAAACTGGGGAGAGTGGGAATTGAAACGCCAACCTTCCGGTTATAGGTCTCTATATCCCTTCTCTCATTGTTGTAAACCCGAACAATGTGCAAAATCCAGCAGTGAAGGCTTAATCAAACTTTGAGCTTAATCAGAGTAAGGGCTGTATGTATAGGTTTTTTTCAGTGTGCTCTCCTTTGTAGATCCTAACAGCACATATGTGGCGGCCATTGTTTGTGAGCCCCAAAAGAGTTGGTCAGACTGAGACTAACTTTTCCAGTCAAACTTTTTAAGAGAGGTTAGGAGAAGAACAGAAGGCTTTAAAGACGTTAGAAGTTCAAGGTGTGTAAACAACCACAGCTGCTTTCCTAATATGCTACATTGACAGTTACAGACAGAAAGTGGGTTTTCTATTCAACAAATGATAAACTTTAAATTATCTTAATAAATTATTACATACTTTATCTGTTTATCCTTGTAGACATCTAATTTATTATTACAATAAAAAAAATGTCCAAGGAGTTGCCTACAGCATATTTATTTTATTTGATAAAAATAAGTGCTTTCATTTGTTAAATGTGTTTTTTGTGTATTTAGAAACCCTTGTTTGTGTGATGAGATAGT
The DNA here is from genome assembly GCA_024349245.1 of Neodontobutis hainanensis. Classification (NCBI taxonomy): domain Eukaryota; kingdom Metazoa; phylum Chordata; class Actinopteri; order Gobiiformes; family Odontobutidae; genus Neodontobutis; species Neodontobutis hainanensis. The sequence goes on from JALDNG010001414.1 coordinate 1,805, forward strand.
TCACAGGAGAGGGCAGTTCACTTATAGGTGTGCAAAAGTGTAGGAATTTAAAGTGAGCAAGCAAAAAGAAAATTTATTAATATAGAATAAAATAAAAATTCTAAAGAAGAATAGCAGTGTAGATATGTAGAAAACGAGATAAGTTAAAATAGCAATACAAAAACTGTCACAAATCCAACTCAGTGCAAAACCATGTAGTTTAATATAAATATTAAATATGAAAATGGGAGAAGAGATTGTCTCCTTACTCCTTACCCTGGCTCAGAACTAAGCACTGAGTAGTCAGCGAATTGGACTGGATTTAACAAGGGTTAAACTAAAAACCACAACTAAGTTGGGTGATCAGGTCATTTGTTTTACCAAAGCAGAGCAAACAAATAAATGCAAATATGCTGATGTTTTAGAGTGCATGCCTTTTAATAAAGCTCCTAAACTGAAAATTTCCTAAAAGCGTTTTAACTGAGTTTAAACAGTAACATTATATAAACAAATGTATAGGTTAATTTACATAAAAAAATTGGGCCAAAAAAAACAAATTCTTCAGTTTAGATATACACGTAAATCCTGTATAGAGGGAATGTGCGTGACATCACAGGCACTTCTGCTACACACACCGAGTGGCAAAAGCTTCCTGCATGGGATTTTTTTTTATTGCAAACACTCCCAAACACACACAATCAGAAAAAAACGTGATGGAGAACAGCTGTTGTGCAATAGATTCAGCAAAAAAATCAGAGTTATCTTTTTATAGACTGCCATTTTCCATTTATTCATTTAGCTGACACTTTTATCCAAAGCGACTCACATTATCCTACAGTAATTACCAGTGTTACAGCCACTGGAGGCAAGGTGGGTTAAGTGTCTTGCCCAAGGACACAACGACAGTATGAACTGTGGGGAGAGTGGGAATCGAACCACCTACCTTCTGGTTGAAAGACGACTGCTCTACCCACTGAGCTACTGCCGCCCGGTGCCAAAAGGTAAAGGAGAAACAAATTCATTCTCTGACTATGTTATGCACAGATAGTTCAGATCAGTTTCTTTTTGGGACACGCCCCATCTATCCCACTGATTGGAAAAAAAACGGCAACATAACTCCCTATGAGAATGAGAATAAAACAGACTAGTATCTTCTTAAACTAAGGGCGGTTGGACTCGACAGTGATCCTCACATCTTAAGAATCAGTTGTCCATAGACTTTGATATGTGGCCAGTAATTGTACCTAATACTCAAAGCAAAGCCTTATGGCATACAAAAGCAGAAAATCATGTGAGAATCCACACTGGAGAGAAAAAGTTGTAAACAAACAACTTTATGACTTTCTCCTGATTAACCTCTGTTTTACTGTTTTTAGGCCAGGTTTTAGGCCCCATCAGTACTGAGTCACCTTGAGTACTGACAAGAGAATGTTATCAAGGTAACCTACGCAGGCAGAGTCTCAGCCTTAGTCCTGCTGGATCTGAGTCTAGCGTTTGACACAGTTGATCATGTGATCCTGTTACAGAGGTTAGAGGACTGGGTGGTTCAGGTCCTATCATGAAGACAGGAAGTACTTTGTTTAAATTAGAAACTGTGTCTCAGACCCAATGGATTTGACCCGGGACCCCTTTTAGTCAATCTTTACATGCTTCCTCTGGGCCCGTTAATTCGCAGTAACAATGTGTCTACCACAACTCTGATGTGAGAGTCGTTAAAGACTCAGGTGAGTTGTTAGTGCCACTGTTCCATTCAGGTGTTGTTGTTCTAGAGTACCCTGTTTTGTTTTAGGTTTAAGAACACTGTTATAAATACTAGGCAACATAAATCTGAAGCCACCTTCTCTGTTCACAGAGGGCTTTTCCATTTTAAAAAAAATGTCTTCCTTCACCCCTCTCTCAAAACATCTGGCTTCTCTGGACAAAATTCAGACATTGCTGTCCTCAAAGGAATGTCCTTTGTCTTTGAGGTGGAGGTGGACTGCAGACTCAACTCCACTGTGCTAATACACCCTCTTGTGAAGCTGAAGTTTTCTTCGACATAACTGTCACTGCACTCTTCACTGAACTGCATAAACTACATTACTCTGTTTGTGGGGTTCTTGTCTTTAGGGTGGACCAATCTTTGATACAAAGTATACCCTGGTTTAAAGTGGACTGGAATGTTGTGTTTGTAGAAAATCCTTTTCTTCTTTCCAAAGAACAATACATTCGTAAAGCCCTGAGAGACTGTGGATAACCCAGTTGGACATTCAACAAAACCAACAGGACACAGAAACCTAACAGACAGGAACCAGGGACAAAAGGAATGGTGTGGTTATCCCTTATGTGTCTGGTTTATCTGAAAAACTTAGAAGGATTTTCCCTCTAAAGATAAAAGCTAGGCTCTCTAACCAGTTGATCTCAGAATTGATAAAGTCTTTTGGAATTAGAGAGTCCAGATGCTTTTGCTTTAACCTTTTCTTAAATCTTGGGTAATAATGGACTCAGACCTGGACTTTAACAGCCTCATTAAAACAATAACATCAGATTTTTAACATCTCAAAAACGTTGCCAGAATCAGGGGTATTGTGTTTAACCCAGATTTAGAGAGACTTATCCAGGCATTTATCTCTAGCAGGTTAGACTACTGCCATGGTCTGCTCACTGGTCTTACTAAGCGAGCTGTAAGACAGCTCTAGTACAAACAGACCGCTGCTGCTAGAGTCCTGACTAGTCCCAGAAAGTACGACCATATTAGTCCTGTCCTCAGGACCTATCAGGTCTCTACGCTGGCTTCCTGTCTCTCAGTGGATGTAGTTTAAAGCAGCTCTGCTGGTGTATAAGGCTTTTCATGGTTCACGCTGAAGTACATCTCTTACATGTTAGTTCAATATGAACCATCTTGGACTCTAAGGACCTCAGCTAAAATGTGGAACAGTCCTCCAGAGGAGGTAAGACAAGCCTCTACTCTGAGTCCAGGCTGAAAACAGTTCTGTTTAACTGTGCATATGACAACTAAATGTATTTTATCTGCTTCCCTTTTAGATTTGTTTTAATTGATTTATTTAATTTAATTTTAATTAATTGTATTGCTTGTAAATTGTCTTTTATTCCTGTAAAGCACTTTGAGTTACCCAGTGTATGAATTGTGCTATATAAATAAAATTGCCTTGCCTATATATTCTTTAATTTTCCTGACCCATACTGGTGAGGACAGTTAGCTGAGAACACCTCAAGCAATTTTAGTTGTAGATCCCAGGACTATAGTATAGTAAAAGCGACTGAGACAAGACCATGTAACAGTGGAACAAAACCTGACATCAGACTAAAAGCTGGAGGTCAGGCTTCAGAGAATCCAGATTAAAGACCAGTGTGGAACCTGGACCCAGGAGATTTTCTTAATTCATTTGAGATTATTCAAAAGTATCACAGTTGTGTAATTATTCCATTTGTACTCAATGTTCTGCATTAAAGTAAAACGGTGTAGTGACTAATTTAATCTAGTAAACTATTTAAATCCAGTAAATTATTTAAATATAGTAAAAGATATGCTTTAAATTTATGTTTTGTATCTCACAATACAATACACAATACCGATAATATCACAATACGGCAATTAAAAACAAAAATTACTTTTATTCCTTGTGTCAGTGAAACAATAGAAGACTTTGTGTAACAGTGTCTTCTAGACTCACTCCTGTGACCGTCCTGTCACTCACAACAGTGACATTTATTTAGAGGTGAATTTTAATATTAACTAGGTTGTACTATACTTGCTGATAACCAATTAATTAACCATTTTTAAAATGGATACTAGATAAAAATACAACAACATACCACTCCAAGTAAAGTGAACCATGTGCTAAATGAAATAAATATATAACAGTCTAACACTTCTCTCAGAGTGTTAGTGTACCTCAGTGTTTCCTGCGGGCCGGGTGCCTTGGCGTGGTGGTCAAAGGTCACATGATGCGTTGAAGGGGGGTTGGGAAGAAGTAAAAGTAATAATTTATCTAACATACTAAATATCTTACTGCAGAAATTAAATGCATGCAAATAAAAACACACTCAGCTCTTATTTTCCCTGCTTAGTAAGCACGGGCCGGATTATTGTAAATGACAATTGGTTCTCAATTGACCTACTGGTTAAATAAAGATATAGTTTAATATTCTGTAATTACATCATGGTTTGTAATGATACCTTCTCAACTCTACCTTCATTTAACAAAACAAATTATAACCTAGGAACAATGCCTTCTCTCAAAAATTTATTAATAATGGATAAAATGCCAAAGACATCTTTGGGAAATGTGGTGGGGACAACATAAAGACTGCACGTGGTTGGTTTCATGTGAAATAAAACGTCAGATAAAAATGAAAGGGACACAGGAGAGAAACTACTAAGACTTTTAAAACCAAGTGCTTCTCTATTGACAGTAATAATGTGGTCTGGAGCAGTTATTTGTTCTATTATAGTCTTAACTTTATTAACAAAAAGTTATGTCTCACATTATTTGTTGTAGACATCACTAAAATAACAGGGCTGTGGGGCAGTGATAGATTTTTAGACCGTAAATAAAGCGCTAGGATTTGACAGACAGAACGCACTCTTATATAAAGCACGGTTGAGTTTGGGGAGTCTATAAATAACTAAAACAAACACTGGTTCTTTACAAGCCATAATAAAATAGAGATGGTCTCATGAAGTAAAACTATTGTTAAACCAAGGGGTACATTTAAAACCATTTCTAAAAGGGCGGTAACCCCCTTTCCAGACAGCCTGGGCTGATGGATGTACGTGTAGTCAGGTGGTGTAGCTTCTATGAGAGGGTGCAGTCTCTGTGTGTAATCCGAGTTTTGGTTCACATAAAGAAGTCTAGTTCATTAGAAGTAATAAAATCATGGCATAAAAAACGTTTGTTATTTATAAACCTGAGGCTGGGTACAGACAGTGGTAGCTGGTGATGTGTATCCTGGTGATCTGAAGGGGATGGGGGACCTGGGATCAGTGTTATAGGAGGAGTGGGAGGTGAAAACAGTCTTACAACAGGAAGATAAAAAAGTTAAAACGGTTCTTTAAAACTCTTTTGGTCATTTCAGATTGTTGACAGGCATTCTTTGGATTTAATGTGAACGATAACCCTTGCAACAGTGGGGGCCACTGCCTGCCTGTCACATAAAGACTGCACAGTTGCTCCAGGTAAATAAGATGAAGAGGGGTTGAGCAACAGCAGTGAGCTCGACTAATGTCAGCAGAGTGACTGAGGGGTGGCTGTTTTCCAGATGGCCTGTTAAGAGTTTAATCACCCACTGTATCAGCTATTTTGGATATAATGGGAACGAGACCTGTATGTCCATTTTAAAAACTGGTGTTAATGCGGTAACCTTTTAATCTGCTACGACTATGGAATGTTTGAAAGACATACAGTATTGAGTGTTGGGTGATCAGACATACAAAGGAGTCCTTATACTCTTTCAAAACTTTTGTGTTAAATCCAAATGCATCTGAATTTTTCAGATCACTAATTTTATCTACTTCATAGTCTGATATTTCAGTGATCCTGAACAGTGGCTGAGTATTATCAATATTATCTGAGCAAGCAGATGGAGTGAAGTGCTATTTCAAGAAAGAGCTCAGATTGGTGGCTATAGATATGGTCCTTTATGTTATTCAAGTCTCTGATCTAGACCGGAACTAAAAAGAGGCGTAACACTGTTAAGAGTTTGAGGTGAATCTTTACAATCACATTCTAAAACATTAAGACCTAACACTTTACCTCCTATACTTATTTGAATATAAACATGAACTATTAGAATAAGAGGAAGGCCTGCTTATAAAACTAATAGGATGTTACCTTTGTATTTAATGGAATACAAACTGTTTAAAATTAGTGCCCTTTATTACAGTTCCACCTACATTTTAAGCTGTGGATATACCCTGTCCTCTGCTCTAATCTGGCAGGGGTTATATAAACAGGATGGATAGCAGGGAATGGATTTTTACCTTTATTTGTATTTCTTTGCAGTAAATCGGTGTTAATTCAAAGTGCAGCATTGTAGTATAGTGCTCTCTGTAGGATATTTAGTGAACAAATGCAAAGCTCACCAGCGAAATGCAACATTGAAGACATCAGATTTCTATGACAACTGAAAAGTGTGACATTTCAGATTTTATTAGAAAAAGACAGCAACAGTTATTGTAACCCTTTCACTGATAATTTATAATAACCCTTCCCCTGTTTATGTTGTAGAACCCAAAGTCTGCCTGCTTCTCTACAGCAACCTTACTGTGGGGGGAATGACACAGCAGAAAAAACTGCACATATTTCTCCTGTAGTGTCTCGGTCAGGACAAGAGCTTGGGCCTCCTTCACAGAAACACCATATATTGACGCCCCTTCTGTAACCACAGTGTTGAGGGGCTTCATAAGAAAAGCAAATTAACTAAGGTTTCACAGGTTATGGGCTAACATTATTCAGTAAATAACAAATACACATTTGCAAGTACTCTTCTAAAAAAACAAAAACAAAAAAAAAAAACAAAAAAAAAAGCAGCTAAAGCTGAGCGGATTCTGCAGCAAAGCGCTGGTTAAACAGCCGCTGCAAACAAACTAAAAAAAAAAAAAAAAAAAAAAAAGTCTACATGGTGGGAGGTGACCAAAGGTACCTTCAGAATGTAAATTTAACAGCTTTGTAAAAATATGTGAACAAACATGAACTGAAACAATTAAATTAGAGGACGTCACAGACACATTGGAGGAACTATATATACGTTATATTGGATTTACTGCCAAAACACAGTATATTTATATTTTTATGAGAATGACTATGATTCAGAGTCACTCCACACCTGACACTCCCCCTCCCTGTTGTACCCAAGCCCAACAGTCCACCATCGTCATGGCAACAACCTGGCCAAAGGGCAAAGGTCTACTGCTGGCCTTCCTTCTTCTCTCCTTCTGACGAACTGGAGCCTGAGCCGCTGCCTTCGCGCTCTGCCGCCATCTACAGGACACACGGAGTACAGTTAGCATCAGGACTAAACACTGTTAATGCAAGAGGATTGGTGTGGCTTGAATGTGGACTTTACCTTCTTGTAGGCCATCTCGAAGAGTTTGAGCGATGCCTGCTGCAGGGTGGAGGCGGCCTGTTTGATGTTCTCTCCCGTCTCTGAGTCTTTATTGGCCAGAAGATCACGGACCTTTGAGATCTCCTCCTTCAGCTTGGTGCACTGACGGGACAGAAGAACTTATTCATACTGTGTTTCGGGACTAGGGATGGCAACAGAGTTTCACGATCAACCTGGTTTTCAGACCCACAAATCAAGTCTAATGTCCTGCTTTTGGAGAACGCACTCATTTTTGGGGAAGGATTGTGGCCTGTTTGTATTTTCCAACAACCCAAACTTTTGTCCTGGTTAAAAGGGAATCAAAAGTTTATAAAGTAGCAACTGCAAAACCATGTGACTGTATCTGAGGGTCACACTGCCCCACGCCTGATGAGATGGAAGTAGAGCATTTTAATTGCTTATTTTTTATATGGAGACATTTTTCCTCTGACCTTAGATAAACATTTGTGAGAAACAAGACCTTCACTTTTTAGTGGGTTTTTATAAATGCAACATATTAAAAATGTGGTGATACAAGAATTTTGGGAAGATTTTGGATGCTGCTGAAAAGTAATGCTAATCCATGTTTCTGTTCTATACTAGGGGGAAGTCTGGTCTCTGGAGATTTGAGTTTCTGGGGAAAAACACCCACCGACATAGTTTAGCTACAATTGGTCTGACAGGATTCCTTCTTAAAAAAAATACTGTGAAGGGATCTCAGTTCTATTTCACTTCCACCCCTATCCATTCACAAATAAATGTGGTGTCTAATAATAATAATAATAATAATAAATTATAATAATAATTTTGTTTGTTCAGCCAAAATGAACAAACAAAATAATATCTCAAAGTTACCTCACGTGTGACAGTGAATACGTTCAAGAGCTGTACCTCATCAGCAGGAAGCTGGTCTTTGAACTCCTCCATCTTGGACTCTGTGTCGTGGATGATGCCTTCTGCCATGTTCACAGCTTCCACTTGGTCCTATGCACAAACATCATCGATAATAGAGAACATTAAACTCATTCATCAACGCATTACATTGACTTTGATTTGTTTGAACAATTTACCTTCCGCCTTCTGTCCTCTTCCGCGTACCTCTCGGCGTTCTTGATCATGTTCTCGATGTCGTCTTTACTGAGACCCCCTGAAGACTGGATTACAACTGCACGGAGGGGATATGAGTATTATTGGATTTTAAGCAAAATACTGTGGGTGAATGTGTTCCTGGGAAAATGATAGAAGTTAACCCATTCTGTAGTTAGGGCAAGCTTTTTTCAGCTTAGCCTCCTAGCAAAGGTTAAACACTTCTCGAGTAAGGCGCTATATAAATTAATTGAAGTGTGAACAAGTCCGTCAGTGACATTGACTCACTTTGCTGCTCGCGGCCCGTGCCCTTGTCTTTGGCCGAGACATGGACGATGCCGTTGGCGTCAATGTCGAAGGTGACCTCAATCTGCGGGACCCCTCGTGGGGCAGGGGGGATTCCCACTAGAGTGAACTGACCCAGCACCTTGTTGTCAGACGCCATCTCTCTCTCTCCCTGACACACTTTGATCTCCACCTGAGTCTGACCGTCGGCAGCTGTTGAGAACACCTACGGCGTGGAAAAGACCAGAAAATATTTTTACTCGCATTTCCCTGTGGTTTACAAATGTCTGAAATGTGTGAGCCCTGTGCTCTGTACCTGGCTCTTCTTTGTGGGAATGGTTGTGTTCCTGTTGATGAGTTTGGTAAAGACGCCGCCCAGAGTCTCGATGCCCAGAGACAGAGGAGTTACGTCCAGCAGCAGCACATCAGTGACATCACCAGCCAGGACTCCTCCCTGGATGGCGGCTCCGATGGCGACGGCTTCATCTGGGTTCACGGACTTGCTAGGGGCGCGGCCAAACAGGTCCTGAACGGTCTGCTGAACCTGGAGGACAACATGGGAACATTTAAGCTAAGCTCTTGCCCAGTAATGTTTAAAAATGTAAATTATAGAGCACAATAATTGGACACATGTTCAATCATTCAATACTATTTCAGATGCATAGAGCTTAAGTTGATACAAAAGCAGTGTTTCCCACAGACCTGCATAAGTCTATGGCAGGGTGTTGATGACACCATCAGGTAGGTGTGTGTGTGTTTGTGTTTGGAGAGGGGTTAAAACTGGACTGTTTGAGATGCACTGAGCTTAAAATTTGAGCTTACTCTGCTTTTTACTCACACCACAAAGACAAGTGGCCCAGTGTTTGTATTAATTACAGTAGATTTATGCAAATGACACAAGCAATTTAGATTTTAAAACACACCTATAGTGCGGCTGAAGTTCAGTGCAACAAGATAACTGTAGAAATTGATGTCCGTTCATAAACAAGGCTGGTTAAACAGAGGTTCATTTGAAGCTGGATCAGATAAAAGTTGCTGTTTTTTTGAGGTACTGTCTCTCCTCTGTCTCAGTTTGAATCCACCACTCGGGTCACTGCAGTGAGAAACTAAAGACGAGACAGCGCTTGTTTGTTCTTACATCACAGGGACGTGTGAGCAAAAATTCTATTATTAAACTTTCTTGCAAATGAGCTGCAAGTAATTTTGATGAAGATGATTGTAGTGCTCCTTTAAGTGCAATATGTTTACGGTACTGTTAGGGTCCGTTTACACGACAGCACATTTCTGTTGTGAATAGGCCTCGTTTACAGGACACCAGTGTTTTCAAAACCACAGACCTTTGAATCTGGCCGAGGTGGTGTTTTGTTTTGTTGTGGCTGCCGCTCGCTTGTGTAAACTGTAAAGACGGCATCCATTCGAAAATAATTGTACTGTAACATCAACATAGAACTGCTGTGTTTTTCTGACCAGCGTTGTCCATAGACATTGCCTGCTCACAAACAAGGCTGGTATCATTCAACAGCCAGTTCTTATGGACATGCATCAGCTAAAAGGTTGTGAATGCAGCAAAAGAAACTTTTTGCTAATCCTTTAGCACCACTCAGTCTCTGAATATATCTATTGCCCATTGCTCACGCAGCTGTAGATGAGTGGGTATCAGCAATCATCTAGAGAACCACAGAATCTGCACCAAGCTCTTCTCAGAGCAGTTAGAAAACTCACGCAACACAAAACACAAGCTGAACCTTTGGCCTCAAATAATGAGTTCATAAATGAGGAAATTGTTGCAGCTCTATGAATGAAATGTTCAGAACGCTAGGAATAAAGTAGAAACTGCCTAATGTTTACTGCAGCAGCTGTACCGCCAACCAATCACTGCTACAACGGGATTTAGTTGCTTCTTTATGTTCAATTTTCACACTGCATCCAAATTTCAAAAGGCCTGCTTTAAATAGATTTTATGTTTCACAGAGACACAACTTTGATCACAATGTTTCTGTAGCAGACGCCGCACTTCTGGATCCAGCAGAATGGAAACGTGTGCCTCTTCAGGGGATACTCGAACCAAGTCCTGTACTGACTCGACCCCACAGTGGAAATTAGGCTTATGGCACGGCCAATTATTTACTAGTGGACCAATGTGTGGTCAATGTGTTTGAAACACTGAGGCATTTTTGTATTTAAACTATACTGTTCAAATCTTAAAATATAACAAATTAAAAGTATGTATATGGAACAGTTAGATTAACCCTATTGGAGCTCTGTTGGCATGTCTCATTTCTTGTGGAGTGTGGTGATGTGTGCTGTACCTTGGGCATACGGGACATGCCTCCCACCAGCAGCACCTCTCCGATGTCTCCCTTGGACACCTCAGCATCCTGCATGGCCTTCTGACAGGGGGCCACCGTGCGGCGGATCAGGTCGGCCACAATCCCCTCAAACTGAGACCGGGTGAGCTTCATGTTGAGATGTTTGGGGCCCGAGGCATCCATTGTCAGGTACGGCAGGTTAATGTCAGTCTGCACAGAACACGCATCTGATCACAAATTACGTATTTATTTTAGAATATTATCACTGTAAATAAAGCAGCAAATGTAGAGTCGCTCTTGTATGAACTCCGAGTATGTTTAACATTTTTCAAAGAAATAAGACCTAGTGTGTGGCCCTGTGGTGTCCAGGATAGGCCACTCTCACTAGATTGAGCTCTGCAGCAGATTCCAGAACAAAGCCGGCTGAGCTGAGGACTGGGGCAGAGTGCTGCTGTGCCAGCCCTGTGATACTGAACCAGACAAAGCGCCTGGACAGCTGACTATCTATTCACCTGCAGTGAGGACGACAGCTCACACTTGGCCTTTTCTGCTGCCTCTCTGACCCTCTGCAGCGCCATGTTGTCCTTAGTGAGATCAACACCAGTCTGAAAAAGACAGGAAACATCACAAACAAGAACACAGACAAAAATCACCTGATAAAATTCTCTTTATGTATTTGCCTCTCTTTTAAATTCTTTGACAATGTGTCTGAGGAGGTGCTGGTCAAAGTCTTCTCCCCCAAGAAAGGTGTCTCCGTTAGTGGACTTAACTTCAAATACACCCTTCTGGATCTCCAGGACAGAGATATCAAACGTACCCCCGCCAAGATCATACACAGCAATACTACAAAAACAAACAGGGGTTCAATTGGACAGAATCAGAAATAATGCATTGAGTTCAGTCCTTTTTGTCTGCCTTATGGTCCACTCACATCTTATCCTGGGTCTTGTCCAGGCCGTAAGCTAATGCAGCAGCTGTGGGCTCATTGATGACCCGAAGAACGTTCAACCCAGCAATCTGACCAGCGTCTTTAGTTGCCTGAAAGTCAAATACGAGACATTGTAGAGTGTTACACCGTCATATTTAGCCAAGTGGTAGCTGTGGAGCTGCTCGGTGTGGTGGCCAACCAACAATGGCTCCCACAGCGTTCATGTGTTTAGTTTATCAGGATTCATAAAATCTAACATTTTGTCTGTTAGGATCACCATTTGAGTGGATATATTTCTGTAATTGAATTTGCTCGTTACATATTGTTAAAAATGTCTGTCAATTCCATTACAGTGCTTTTGATTCATGTCTGGAACATGTCTGGAGTAGCTTTACATACATGATTACATTTAGGGATGTCAAATTTAAAACACAAAGTACTTTTTACTCTAGTGAATAGCATGTTAAAAGAAAGCTAAAGAAAGCAGAGCGCTCTGCAGCAATAAGTTATCATACATTTACTGCCATACACACATTATTCACACACCAAACTCACCTCCACTAGTGTTGTCACAATACTTAGATTTTGAGTTTGGTTCAATAACTGACCTGACCCATAATCATGTGATTTTTTTATTTTAATGCTCTCTTTGACCTAATTATGTGATATGTAGCTTTTACTTTAGTCAGGGATAACAACAATCATGGTTAAAAGTCTTATTCCCCAAAGAAAGTGTGTGACTAATTTTTCCCCACACCCAGCTCTGGTGACCGTCTATAGCGAGAGGCAAATTCCAATGACATTCAGATTAAAAACTACATTAAAATGCCTATTTTAATGACACACTAAACTCTATAACATCTTTGTCAGTTTGTAACTTTGCTGTTGCTGTTAAATACGTAAATTAGCTACATGGCAATATGTGCACGGACACAAGCCTGAAGAAGCCTGTGTCACTGGCGGAGTCTCGGGACACACAGCACACCTGAGAAACTATTGTTTATCATCTGTACACTGTCAACACTGTAATAAAACCAACAAAGCCTTCTGTGTTGCATTACCTCGTTAAGAGAAGAGTCCCATTTGTTGACCTCAATTTACATTTTGGGCTTTTTCTGAACAACCCTCCTGTATTTCCTGTAAAGTTTAGTTTGTAATGAGCCTCTTCTTAGGGGGAGACTTAGTTCTGTCACAGTTCTGTCAGACACAAATACATTCCTGGTTTGTAACTTTCCAGTGGTAGGCTACAGCTCATCTGCGCTTCTTCGCTCATTAGCAGCTAATTGACCTGCTCTCGTTATTACAGACTTGTAACACACTTTTGTGTAAAATATAATCAATACAATACAATACAATACAATGGGGAGAGGGAAGTCTGTGCTTCTCTGCTTAGACAGCTGCCCCCACGACCCGGCCCCAGATAAGCGGTAGAAGATGGATGGATGGATGGGCAATACAATACAAGGTTTGGGTTTTTTGACACAAGCATGTCTTCACCAGAGACGTGAACAGGAAACAGCTCACGCTAAGCTGCAGCTTCCATCGCGCTCACTTCTTTCCCTCAGCCCCAGTGAGGCATGACATAAAGGAAAGCTACATGTTGAGAAATTTGTAATAGCAGCTGTTTGCTGTTTTTGATTTGTTTAAGGATGTTTTAACTGAACAGTGCGCTACTCATTTAACACGGCACACATGGGTATGTAAAATGTCAATTGAAAAAAAAATAAAAATAAAAATGCATATTTTTATTGAAAAAAAACCTTTCTGGATAGTGTTACAAAATAAACCATTTGTGTTAAACAGTACATTTCAAGTAAAACGGCTAAATATGCTTTAAAAAGTACATTTATAGAAGGTGCAAAAAATAAATAAAAATAAATTCACATTAATTGCGAAAAAAAAAAAAAAAGATTAATTGTGAGTTAACTATGGACAATTATGTGATTAATCACAATAATATATTTTAACGGTTTGACAGCCCTAGTTCTACTGAAACGTCTTGGCATGATCCATTGGTATGAAGTGCAATGCTCTCTTTGATTTTGCAGATCAGGATTGTATATAATATTTGACAGTGATACCCTAGCTGTACTTAAAAAATGAAATATGTACAGTAGATACTGTACCTGTCTCTGAGAGTCATTGAAGTAGGCAGGCACAGTGATGACTGCATTTTTCACCGGGGTTCCCAGGTAATTCTCTGCAACATTAAAACCACTTTAGAACTGGGAATAGCACGAGAGAGTGTCAGAGCCATATTCTCATACCTGCAGTTTCCTTCATCTTCATCAGAACAAAGGCACCAGCTTGACTGGGTGAGTACATTTTCCCATGAGCCTCCACCCAGGCATCGCCATTGGAAGCGGACAATTTTGTAGGGCACATTCTTCCTGTTGATTAAAGACATTTGTAACCTCAATTGTCACATTTGTGCAGTTACACGACATGACTTCCAGCTGCACTCACAGGTCTTTCTGGACCTCAGCGTCATCGTAGCGGCGTCCTATCAGTCTCTTAGTGGCGTACAGTGTGTTCTGTGGGTTTGTAACCGACTGCCGTTTAGCAGGCATGCCTACCAAACGCTCTCCATCCGCTGTGAAGGCAACAACTGAGGGAGTGGTCCTGGCCCCCTCGGCGTTCTCCAGCACCTGCATTGAAACAAGAGGAGTTTACTTACTTTGAAACAAAACGTTTTCGAATTAGGTTAGAGAGACACAGCTAACTCTGAAGACAAGAGTACTAAAAACATTAGTGCCCCAGGGTCATCACCTTGGCCTGTTTGCCCTCCATGACAGCAACGCAGGAGTTGGTGGTTCCCAGGTCAATACCGATGACTGAGCCCTTGATGGCCTCTGACCTGCAGGAAATAAAGACACATGGATACCACAGGGTAGGGCTGGGCAACATAAAAATTCAAATGTGTTTTTGCCAATACAAAACAACATCAAAGCAGCTGCAGAGTGCATTTCTCTCAGAGTGAAAATAAAGCAGGTTAGGTAGAATACTTTTTAGTTTTAGCTTTCTGTCTCCATAAACCAGGTCTAGTATAATGTCCACTGCACACATTGCCTTGTTAGAAATTCTTAAAAGCTTCTGACCTAGTGGCTACTTTACACAAATCAACAAAAATACTCTGCAGGGACACTATGCTGCTCCGTTGCTCAGTGACACTTCTATAAACCAAAGCATTTCTGAGGTAATATGACTACATTCTCTGGGGATTATTTATCAACTGTAGAGTCACCTCAGACTGTATTGGAGCTGCTCTGGAGCTAACAGCAGCATTAGCCACAGCACAGTGAGGAGCAAGTTTAGAGAAAACTTTTTTTTCTCCGTTAAGTTTGATTTAGCGAGATGGCACTTTTTGACATCATATAAAATTATAAACTTAGATGAGTCCAATTTATTTAATATATTGCTCAGGCCTACCACAGGGCAGACACTTACACAAAATATCCATTTAACAGACAATATAATGTACATCGGCAAATAGAATTTACCATGTTACTTTCAAGAACAGCTCGGTTCATTTTGTTATTGAGGTTTTATACACACCAGTGCAGCCTTAATGTGATCTGTAATTTTACAATAAAAGAGGTCTACTCACGCATAGTGTCTCCTGGACAGAACTCTGGCAGCATCTAGATGGAAGCCGCTCCAGCAGGCCTGTCACACATCACAGCAGGGTTTACATGTGTCGATCATTAACAAACCAGTGCTTTAAAAGAAAACTGGTAGTTTGGTAAATGTGAGCTAGAGGGTTTCAAAACAGCACTGGCCTTCTGTCTGTTTAGATTAGAACGTAGTTGGTCCTCAATTGAGTTTAACTTGCCACCACATGAGCAATATTGCAGCATGATGGGGGCGGGGACATTGACTGAAGGTCATTGAGAGCCACTACTCGAGCTCAAACATGAGCGCCACTCTACACCAGACAGGTTCAGCATGGTTTTATTTTAGAAAACAACATATATCTATTTACAAATATCTATTTATCTATATATCTATTTACTTTAAGTAATGCGTAGTTTGAACTGACGTTTGACCAATTGGCTACTTTCCATTTCATTTGGAAGCTAGCCTTGAACATCCCAAATGCCACCTCAGATGTTTTAGGAATAAATACCCAATTACATTGAGTTAGTAAAGCTGCACTGCTTAATTGTGTCATTCCTTATATATTGATTAATGGAATATATAGCTACAAAACGCCAATGGTTACGATCATGTAACCGGCCTTGGCTACTTGTAGCATGCTAAGCTAACCGGCGAGCGGTCAAATACTCTGTTTACTCTCTGAGCAAAATAAAAAGAAGACAGCCCTATTGAATAATGTTATACTGACCTTCTTAATCAAAGACGACACTTGTCTGGTGGAGTTAATTGTAGGAAGAGTCCTTGACACGGTCCTGGTAACGCTCAACATTTTGTCAACTCACAGAAGAACTAAACGCTATAAACGATGCCCACTTCAAACTCAAAGTCCTTAAGAAATAAACAGCTAATACAATCCAAAAGGCTGTCAAAATCAACCAAAACCAGACAGTGTAGCCACGGGACAGTTACAGCTGAGGTCTAGGAGTACAGCTTGTCTTTACGCTGCGGGAGTAAAGGAACTGCGCTGCTTCTTCTCGAATTATCCAACACATGTTGCACCATGCACCGCTCAAGGACCCTGCCAAGGCTGTCCAGATAGTGCCTGAATACCATAATTCATTGTGACAAAGATATATATCATTAGTTAGTTACAAATAAACAAAATAAGTACAACATGGTAAATTTATTAAACTGAAATTAGTTGACCAGTCTACAAGAACTGAGTGAATTTACGCTATTCTTTGTCTTTTGTGATTGTGCGCTATACAAGGGCACGCGCACTCTGTGGGCTTGAGAAGGTCGTGATCAAACGGTGGGTCCACATTGAAACGTAAATAAATAAAAACGTTAAGATAATTAACGAATAAATAAACGCTAATAGCTAAAAAAATAGCCAATATATAAAAATACAAATGTATACAAATACGAAATTGGTAAAATACAAAAATAGGCAGAGGATATAGCGCAACGAAGGAAATAGTTTCACGTGACCAAAAAGGTTGTTCACGGCGGGCTGCAATGCACTGAACGTCCCCAGTCCTCTGCCGGAAATTAAGAAGAAGAAGAAGCAGAAGGAGGATGATTTAGCGCGGCTAAAGTTTAAGCACAAGCTTTAAAATGTCGCGACTGGAAAAACTGGGAGCTATGGTAAAAGAGGGCCACGCTGTCGCTGCTCAGGATATATTTAAACTGTTTGAGCAGAGAATAGCCACATATGAAGAGGAAATCCGCTTGTTAAAAGAGGTGAACAGGAGACAACAAGAAGAACTGGACGCTTTGTTTAAGCCAAAGGTTGTGTTGCACAGAGCATACAGTTGTAGTTATATTGCGGATGAAGAAGAGAAAGCCTATCCCACATTGAAGCAGGAAATCAAAAAGTATCCGGTTAGTAATAATGACGAGACACAAGAACTTGTCGTTAAAGAGGAGAGTATCTTCGGGAGTTTTTGATAACGCCTCCTGTCTCTGAGAAAAGCGAATGGGAACTCGAAGTACCAAAACCAAGCTTGGATTCAAATGGACTTCTACATTGTAACCCTGGTGGAGGGCTATCTGACAACTGTTCGGACACCGATGACTCCGCAGACTGGGACATTGAACCACCAGCCCATAACTGCATGACTACAAAAGCAGATAGAGATGAATATAATTGGGTCTACACCAAATTGATAAAAAGACCAATAGAGGAATCAAGCAGAAGTCCAATATCCAAGTGTAGAAAAACCTGTGACACCGAGAGTGGCCTGGAAAGCATGAGCAGTAACAACTTGTGAATTTATCTGTGAGCAAGAGACCTATTTTGGTAATGAGACCAAAAGACATTATGGCATCACTTTTGTTAATAATATAGAAGAATTGCTTCCCTAAATGGTATGTTTGGAGGGAGAAAGACCCTTAAGATTTGTAAAGTGTGTAAAGAAATTCCACACACTCAGATGCACATGCTCATGGAAGCCAGAGCAAGTGACACAAGAAGGAGACATTTTAGACAGTTGTGCAAGGAAACTTTTACCTTTTGAAATTTTATTTACCAAGGAAATAGTCTACTCAAATTGTGATTAATGGTGTTTCTGTCTGACTAAACACATCCTTGCATAGTTATTATTTTACACATGGACTTTTTCAAAACCCCACACCTTTTTTATTATTTTACTATTAAAAAAAATTCTGTGACCTTTCAAATATGCAGTTTCTCTTTAGTGTTACAAGGCAGGATCTGAGGAACGGAGCACTGCCTTAAGCAGCATTAATCTCTTAAAGTGTGAACCTCAGTGTGCTTTTTTATTGTATTGAATAACGGTTTTATTTGACATTATATAAAATCTATAGTGGAAGTCACTCCAGCGGATTAATGAGCAGATGAAGCAGACTTTCTTCTAAATCAGGGGTCTCAGACTAATTTTATCTCAGGGGCCGCATAGGGAAAAATCTATTTCCAAGGGGGTCGGACCGGTAAAATCATGGCATAATCATTTTAAAATATCAACTTCATATTGTTTCTTTGTTTTAATTTTCCAAAATAGCACAAGCACATTCTGAAAATGCACACATCACAAATAATCCTCTTGACAGAACACTTGAGCTGAACATTCTGAAGAAACAATTGGTGCAATTTTAAGAACACAATGCCTCAGTGATTGTAACTCCAAATTTGTCTCAGTGTATCTACAAGGTTATACAACTTTAAGTCACAACCAATCTTTGATTGAACAAATACAAACTCTTCCAGGTATAAAATAATATAATATAATATATAAATCTTTGTCATAATCTTAATCCTGAACTAACTCATCATACCATACAAACTGGGTAGAAACTGTTCAGGAGCGTTGAGATACTCCTTCCTTAGGCTTATCGTGAAGGTAAAAACTGTACAATGTATGAACAATTTCAACAAACCAAACTTATGCACTGAAGTGACATTACAGTAAATCACACACTTCACTTTCTTTAAATCTCACCAGAAGGCATTTTTTCAGAAAAAGTCAGGTTTAAGAATGTCTCAAGCAGCATTGTTGTCTCAAGCAGTGTGGCTACCCACTGTTTAGTTTACCCCTGAAACCTGGCATCTTTTAGTTTTCACAAGTGAATCAAAGTCAGGCATCACATCCTGAGTGGCAGCCAATTTCAGGATGTCATGATGTGGGACAGGCTAATTGGCAGAACAACAAGGCATCTCTGGACTATCAGGCCTATACCAGCGGTCCCCAACCTTTTATGCGCCACGGACCGGTTTAATGTTAGACAATATTTTCACGGACCTTTAATGTGTAGCGGATAAATACATAAAATAAAATGATACAAGCAGCATAATACTTGAATATTTTCTAAATATATTAATAAAAGTGAATAAACGTGTATTTAATGCAGTAGCGAAGCAGTTTTGAAGGCTTCATTGCCTCATTAGAGCCGGCCGCCGCATATTATGCAGAGTGGGCTTGGTATAAATCCATGTTTTAAGTAGGACTCCTGGTATTGTCTGTTAAATTAAGCTTGTTTTGTGTTGGAAGTCCTATGCTCTTCTGTTTCCTCACTGGGTCTGTAAGGTATTTATTCTTGTTCTGCATCCCGGTACCAAATGACCCACGGACCGGTACTTGCGCTTTGCAAAATCATCTGGCGGGGGGCTGCAAGAATGACACCACTGTTCTAAATACTGGATCTTAGTAGAGTTGGGAGTACATATTGTATTGTGACATTATTGCAAAACCGATTTTATAACACTTTATTCTTGGTAGAGATAACACGATTGTACTACTTCTTCAAAGCCAAACTTGCTTTAATCTTATTGTCTGTTAATTTACTTAAGATGTCTTAGCTTGAACATAATGAAACAAGCTTATATAAACACAGTTTCATACATTCAAATCCATTTTTAGGACCTTATTTTTTTTGTTTGTTATTTTTTGTGTCTAAAGTTCTGGATACAGCCATGTGTCGGGCTATTTCATTCTAAAATAGGAGCAAAGTAAGCTCACCATGTTTTGTTATATCCAATAAAATAAAATAGGTGAATTTCTAAATCCCCCTATCCTAATCTATTGATCAAAGTCATTTATCTCGTTATTTCAAAACTTTGTAATTACCATTACCACATCACCATTAGTGAAGCTCCTGGAGGTACAACTTAAACATTCAAACTTTTTAGAATTTCATAGTTTTCTGAAAAAAAATGTCTTTAAATATGATCTAATCATTTAAGTCAAGGGTATTGACAAACATAATATGTCTAAAAATAATTACACTAATTATGATCTTTCATGTCTTTATTCATCATTCAAAATGGCAGTGGAAAAAGTAAGTGAACCCTTAGAATTAATAACTGGTTGACAGGTTGGCAGCAATAACCTCAACCAGGCGCTTCCTTTAGCTGTGGATCAAACATTCTCACATTATCCTGAAGAATTGTCTGATATACTTGAATTCATCTTCCCCTCAATAATTGAAGCTGGCCAGGCCCTGATGCAGCAAAGCAGGCCCAAATTAAGAGGTTTCCTCCAACATACTTTACAGTTGGGAGGATGTTTTCATGATAATAGGCCATGCCCTTTCTAATTCAGATGTAGCGCTGTGTGTTTTTTCCAAATAGTTCAATCTTAGTTTCATCAGTCCTCAAAACATTTTACCAGTACCGCTGTGGAGTGTCAATGTGTTCTTGAGCAAGCTTCAGGCGTGCAACAATGTTCTTTTTAGTAAGCAGTGGCTTATTTCATGGTGTCCTCCAGTGTTTTACGTATTGTCGACTCATGAACAGAGATGTTAGCAAGTTCCAATGGCTGTCATTTGGGGTTGTTTCTTAATGTCACAATGAGTCTTTGTTGTGCTCTTGATGTCATTTTGACTGGGAGCCCACTTCTTGGTAGAGTAGCAACAGTCAGCGTAGCTGTAGTCCACACCTGGTTTGGTAAACCTGACTCCAATTACCTTTTTTGATATCATTAACTCAAGGGTTCACATACTTTTTCCACACGCACTAAGAGTTTTTTTGGTTGTTCTCAAGAAAGATAATAGAAATCAGATTTTTTTTTAGGGGATTACATTATGTTTACCAATACTCTTGACTTTGATGGATTTATTCAGAAACCCATGAAATTCCAAAAGGTTCTAAAAACATACAAAAAATAAAATAAAACAATTGAATTTACCTTTGGGGATTAATCAAATTAAATAGAATTATGATGATTAAACAAAATTTAAAAAAAACTGAGTAACTAATCAGAAACTTTATAGAAATGTGTGTATTACTTTTAGCTAATCGACAATAGTGGGCATCATGTCAGTGCAGTTTCTTTCCCAAAAATCTGGCTTTATCGGAACGACGAGTGGAGTTCGCTTGTTTCTCACGAGACGGTAAACGGTGCAACTATGATTGTCTCGCGAGATCTTCAGCCTTTGGCGAACGTCGTACGTGGCTTGACAGCTGTAGTGTTTACAGTGGAGTGGGACGGGAGTCTGAAGGAATACAGTAGGGAACAAATAACATTGGTCTTCAGTTAACGCTTTATATGGTCTTGCATACTGATATAAATTGGTTACACGTGTTTTTGTAGCATGACAAAAGGCAGTATGTGCTTTGTTTGACATTTTGCCGTCTCATAACTCGGTAGCAGCGGTGCTGCTGTGGCTGTCAGCTGCGGAGAACAGCTGCCTTTCGGGTTGCTGCCATGGCGGAGCTGGGCTCTTCGCTGGAATTCTCCGGTTCTCTCACGAGCTCCACTCTTCCACCGCCGAGGACCCGCATCTTTAAAATTATAGTTATTGGAGACTCGGGAGTAGGAAGACATGCCTCACCTACCGTTTCTGCGCGGGCAAGTTCCCGAGAAGACCGAAGCCACTATCGGGGTGGACTTTAGGAGAGGCTGGTAGAGATTGACGGCGAAAAAATCAAGGTATGGACCTCTGGAAAGAGGCTAAACACTATAGTGTTTGTTTGTTAAGTTATTTATTTATTTATTTAGTTAGTTATGTAGCTAATCTGTAAACATGGATCAATAATAAGTAAGCACAATATATAAATAGCGCTGTATGTCCTCATAAAATATAGATACTTTTCTCTTTAAGTAAGCAAACAAACACTAACCTACATTTTTCCATGCAATACTTATTACTTACCAACTTGCTAATATCGTAAGACTGTAGATTAAAATAGTTTATGAAGGTTATATTGTCAGCTTCCACAATGGTGAAGACTAATGGGGATTTTGAAATAATTACTTGTATATATTACAGATAAAGGTCACTTTTATTTTGAATATCAAGACATCACCATCAAGACCTATAATAGTCAAATTTTAGGTTCAAATGACCTAATACAAGATTTTAAATTTTTCAGAGAATATGAATGATAATAGAAAAACATTTATTTCACACATAGTTAGTGGCTGGGTGAAGCCATTTATTGTCAGACAATTGTGTTTACTCTTTTTAAATCCTAATGACAACAGAAACTATCCAAATGACCCTAATCAAAAGTTTACATACCACAGTTCTCAATACTGTGTATTGCCACCTTTAACATCAATGACAGCTTGAAGTCGCTTGTGGTAGTTGTAGATGAGGCTCTTTATTTTCTCAGATGTTAAAGCTGCTCATTCTTCTTGACAAAAATCCTTATTCTTGGGCTGTTTTGCATGAACGGCACATTTCTACTCCTGAGATCTCCTCAGAGTGGCTCAATAATATTGAGGTCAGGAGACTGAGATGGCCAGTCCAGAACCTTCCCCTTCACTGCTGTAGCCACAGACAGGTCGACTTGTGCTTTGGATCGTTGCCATGTTGGAACATCCAAGTACGTCCCATGCACAGCTTCCAGGCTGATGAGTGCAAATTTTCCTTTAGTATTTTCTGACAACATGCCGCATTCATCTTACTATAATTTTTGACCAAGTTTCCTGTGCTTTTGTAACTCGCACATCCATAAAACAGAGAATGTGAGCAGTAATCTGTGTTAGCAAAGCGGCTAAACTGTAAACGGAAGTTGCTGTCCTGAGTCTGACCCAGCCTTAAATTATTATTTCATAACACAGTCAGACACGTCACAAACTAAGTGTTCACTTGTTTGAGGCCCTCGTCAGAGATATGTAATAATGTTCTGGATCATGTGCTGACTTCTGTGTCTCTCTGCTGCAGCAATTATCCTTTCATTATTAATGAATAATAGGTGAAAATGCATTAAAGGTAACATTTAAACAAATAAGAGTTGTTTTGATAAAGTGATACTGTTTTAGAGAAACACATGAGACCAGTGTTTATTACTGAGTTTGAGATAAAGACGTTTTAGGACTCAGCTTAAGTTAATAAGAACTAATTATTGAACACAAAATAATTAACCAGGTCTAAATCCATCAGTGGCAGATTTATTGGGGATTTTAACTCACTTTGTTAATATCCACTTGTTTAGATTTTATTTGGATTTTAGATTTTTACTAACTTTAATATCCTCTTATTCAAAGTACCTAGACTTATAAGCAAATTTAGTTGGATATAAACAAATGTAGAATTCCAGTTTTATTCTGGTTTATTTATAAACTTACAAATAGACAAACATTAGATTAGATTAGATTCAATTTATTATCATTACACATGTACAAATACAAGGCAACGAAATGCAGTTTAGGAAAGACCCCGGGCCTCACGATTTCCTCGCCCCGCCATCTAGATCTTCAGAAAATGAAATGAGACATTTTACAAACATAGCAAACATAACTACAGTTGCAGTTAAACATAACATACGTAGTCACAACTACAGTAGCCGTTGTAACATACGTAACATATCAGACATCAGACAACAATGGGATAGTAACACAAGTGGTCCCCTACGGGCTTATCCAGTGGCTACAAGGGGAGGGGTAAGTTCGAAAAGAGTCAGACAGATGTAAATATTATATTTTAGCCTATATTTTAAATAAATTTAGAAACATTTGACATTTACTTTGGGACTGTTGGAACTGGCTTATGGGGCAGTACTGGATGGTGATGAAAAAAGTTAGTCTGGACTCCTAATTTGTGAAATAATAAAAGGTCACTTTTTTTTTCAGAAAAACTCAACACAGTGTTTGATTTGAAAAATAAAAAAATAAAAATATTTGGCTGTAAATTTGAATTGAAATGAGAATTGCACCATGACATTTTGCAATATTTAACAGAATCAATTTCTTTTTTACACCCCTAAAGGCCTGTTCACACCGGGACGAATTTCGCTCCCGATATTCGCCGACGTTTAACGCCTCGTGACTAAACAAAGGGCGCCAATGTTAGTGTTCACACCGACTCGAAAAACGCGTAAAAAAAAGCGTCAGTTTTTCAAAAACGCCTTGGGTATGTGTTTTTGGTTTGACGCGCTGCGTCAAAAACTATACGACCAATGAAATTAGCGCTTTTGCTCACGTGTCTGGAGCTTCTGAAGTTACAGTAAAACACAACTTGGGGGCGCTCAAACACAAAACGGTCTTGTCGAGCACACATACGTAATGGCGAAGAAGATATACGCCAAGTAGCGTCTACACTTCCGGGAAGAAATAAGACAAAGAAGATGCAAGGCAAGATGAATGTAGAGCTGCTGGTCTCGTTGGTGTCGGAACACAAAGAACTTTTTACAAACGCGACATCGATTACAAAAATTACTTGCGCTCTTCTTCTGAGTGAAAAGAGTGTCAGAAGCGTAAAGTTGCACAGCGCCACCTTGTTTACAGGGGTATTTCTGTTTTACATTAAGCGCCATCTAATGTTAGGGAATGAATTTGCATGTTCACTCGACTCATCGTCAGCGAAAATCGCTTTGGGTGTGAACACAAAAACGCGTTGAGAAACGCTGTCAAATAACGCGCCGATATTCGGCCCGGTGTGTACGGGCCTTAATCCTGAACAATTTTCATGGCAGTTGTGGCTGAAATTTTTGTTGACCTACCTGTCTTTGGTTTTGTTTTAACAGAATCCCTCATTTTGAACACTGCAGATTGGCATTCTCAATTCCTTGGATATCTTTTTATATCCCTTACCTGTTTTATACAGTTCTATTACCTTTTCCCACAGATCATTTGACAATTATTTTACTTTCCCCATGAATTACAAAACAGAAACATCAGTGCAGCACTGGATGAAAGAAGCAAGGGTCTGTCAGGAACCCAGAAACTCACTGACCTTTTAAACACACACACACTGATTACAAGCAAACAGATCACATGTGAGGATGGAATGGTTTCTTTATTGTCATTACACATGTACAAGTACAATGCAACAAAATTGTAGGGTGCTTAATGATGCAACATATTAAATTTATACATAGATAGACACACAAAAGTTGCAGACCACACCAATGCAGCCGTCTTGTTACCTATAGTAGCCATTCAAACCTGTTTGTGTCAACTTGTGCATGTTATCAGGCCAAAACACCAGGGTCATTTGGGTAGTTTATGTTGTCATTATATAAAAAAAATAGTCAGTATAGTTGTTTGACAATTAATGGCTTCACCCAACCACTAACTATAAGGGTAAAAAGGTTTTTGTGTTATCATTCATATTCCCTGAAAAAGGCCAAAAACACACAAATTTGGCCAGGGTATGTAAACTTATGAGCACAACTGCATTCGTTTTGCACAGACAAAAAGCATCCCATAAAGGTATTTTTAGTGGTGACCCTATTTTATCTCTGCTTTGGTGACTCACAACGTATTCACTTGAGAAAATGTAATTTTGTTGGCAGTTTTGTTAAACCAAACTCCAAACATTATTGCTAATTCTGTTTTTGACTATTTACCGACTCTTTCCTCCCAGATCCAACTGTGGGACACTGCAGGCCAGGAGCGTTTCCGAAAGTCCATGGTGCAGCACTACTACCGCAACGCCCACGCCATAGTCTTTGTCTCGACGTCACCAACGCCGCCAGCTTCCGCAGCCTCCCTGCCTGGATCGAGGAGTGTAAACAGCATGCTCTGGGCTCAGAAATCCCCGAATCCTTGTCGGGAACAAGTGTGACCTCCAAGACTCGGCCCAGGTGGGCACAGACGTGGCCCAGCAGTTTGCAGATGCACACTCCATGCCTCTTTTCGAGACATCGGCGAAGAACCCGAGCAGCCAGGAAGATGGAAGCTACAGGAACAGTGACCATGTGGAAGCTATTTTTATGACGGTGGCTCACAAGCTGAAATCCCAGAAGCCTTTGGTGCTGAGCCAGCCAGCGACAGAGTCAGGGGCACTGTGAACCTGAGTAGAGCCCGGGACGAGGAGGCCAAGAGCTGGAGCTGTACGAGCTGCTGAAGAAAACTGTACGGAAGGGAAAAGTGAAGTGTAGAACTATAATAAAAGATGATGATGTTTCACAATCAGATTCATGTGAAAAGGGAAGATCTTTCTGACTGTGCTTCCCTTCATAAATTATTACAGAGTAGTTTTTTTTCTTTTTCTAAAGTTTAGCTAAAGTACTTGAAAAGCAATGAAAACCAACAACAAGCAGGCATAGTTTGAGACAACGTATACACTTATAAAACTTTAAAGAAATGCTTTTGTCATTGCTCTCATTCAATGTAATAGTATTGAGTTACCCCTTTAATTGAACTGTATACAGCACCTGTTCAAGACATGGAACATGTGCGTCTTGCATTTTACTGTAAACACAAAGTCTGAAAGTATTACCCAGTGATGTTATGCCATGACGGTGCCATTAGGATCCAATATCACATCACTTCTTTAACTTTCTTGCACTTAGCAAATGAAGCAACTAGGGCTGCATGATATCAGGAAAAGCAATGCAATATATATATACAATAATATATATATGTTATTGGTTTAAGTAAATCACATTGTAGATTTATAACAAAACCATTATAAGATGGTAAAGCACTAGGAATACTAACAATACAGCTACAATTGTAAAAACATGTATAGTGTAGTCTGGAGATTCAATTTAGGAATGCAAAAAGGTGGGCATTTGGGTGTTTATTTAAAGATAGTGTAGTGCTTTAGCTGTAATCTATGTATGTGCAGAATAGCAAAGTTGTTTCAGAATAAAGTGGTGCAGTGACAAGCTAAAGAATCAAATGAATTCACATACCTCACAATCTGTATGGCATCTTTTAGGCCTGTCATCATTAGCTGGGTTTGAGTTGCATGAAACAAAGCTAAACTGGTTTGATTCAAGAGAGTTTGTGTGTGGTCACAGCTGGTCCTGTGGCCTGTCTGCTCCAGGCCCCCCCCCCCCAGCGTAGATCATCATGTGCCTGAAGGGAACGGACTCCATACCAAACGGCCTTCTCTCAGGACTCGAAAACCACAGACTGTTTGACAACAGTGGAGGACATTTTGTGGCTTTGCTATGACTTTGTGTTTAATTTGTTTTGTTCAAGGGTCTTTTATTTTTGATAAATAAAAAGCTCCACCCACCACACAAACCCAAACTGCTCTGCCTTAATTTACTTCAGTTCTATAACTAGTGTCCTTGTATTATTATGAAATGTCACGTAGTGGGAAAATGTATAAATATCCACCCACCTTCTTCCACTTATCTGGGACTGGGTCAAAGGCAGCACCCTGTGAAGGAAACAAATTTTGGCCGCCTGTATATGAGATCTTCAATGATCCACAGCTCATGACTGTGAGAGAAGGAACAGAGATGGACCGGTAAATGCACCAATCTGGCTGTCAACCTCCTATTCTCTCCTCTTACTCTTGAACAAGACCCAAAGATACTTGAACTCCTCCACTTTAGGCAGTGGCTCAGCGGTAGAGTGGTCGCCCCTATAACCGAAAGGTTGATTTGATTCCCACACTCCAGTTCGAAATGTTGTGTCCTTGGGCAAGACACTTAACCCACCTTGCCTCCAGTGACAGCTCTGGTGTACGAGGTGTGTGAATGTCGCTCTGGTGTAGACACAGCTGTAATGTGTGCGATTGTTCGACCCTGAGAGCCCAACCATTCTTAACAAGCCTTAATATTTAACATATTGCTGACTATAAATTTTATTCTGAGAATACATGCATTTTATTTTATTTAGGATATTTCTATATGCACTTTTTTCAAACAATATTCCAATTGTGATATTTTTCTTTACATAACCACAATCAATAAATATAACCAACACTAACCAACAGCTTGTTAAGAAACTTAAGAAAAATTAAGAAACTAGATGATGCATGAAGTTATATGAATGACATTTTCATTTAACCATTTACATCACAAGACTGGATTTAGCTCTTGGGCCTAGAAGTTACACTTTCGTGGCATACTTTATTTTTCTGACAGTGATTATCTTGCCCCCCACCCTAGGTGGCCCTAAACATGGTTGTAGCCCATGGGCTCCACCTTCCTAGATCTAATCATGCATAACGCTCATGTTCAGAGGGAACGGCACATCTTTCAGACAATGCTGCACAAGTCAACAAAGCATTGAGTCAAAAACACGACCAATAATTTGGACCTCGGCAATTTGAAAATATTTTTTAATATTAAAATGTAATTGCAACATAATTGTTTAGCCCTATTTTAGATTAGGTGAGAAAAATAAATAAAGAAATACTAGGCTGCAGACTTGTCACATTGGTGCCACCAACTTGAATTTTAAAGAACATGCAAGAAATCTTGGCATCATCTTTGATTCAGATCTCAGTTTTATTGTCACTAACAGTATAACCAGGTCAACGCTTTTCCATTATAAAAACATTTCTAAAACTATAGCTCTTGTATCTCTGTCGGACATTAATGCAAAGCAGCTTCTTTTGTTTAAAATATGAAATTAAGTTATATTCAGTGTGCAGCCACAAAAGGCCTTGGATATGTTTTTACATAAACCGCCTTTAAAGAGTGACTTTACAGTTAAGACAGGCTTTATTAAACATTATTTTATTTATTTATTTTATGTGACACTACATCTACTACATTTTAGTCCTGTTTCTTCATTTGTACAAATATGGCAACATTGTAGGGTAAAAGTCAAGTTAAAGTGCTTATGCTGGTAATTTAAAACATGAGATTTTTTTCCTTTTTCATCAACATCTTCTTCAGGCACTGTATTTGGTTTCACAAAACATTTTCAGTCTTTGGCAGCTGTCAGGTTAATCTACTGTAAGGAGGCAGTTTGGACTGTGCCTCCTCTTCCTCAGTGGACATCCGCTCTGAGGCATGAGCCGGAGAGTTAAACAGTCTATCATCGTCTCCTGCTGCACACAAAATAGAGAAGGATGTCAGTGAAGTCAAGGGAATTTAAGATTTGAGGGAGATCTTGTTACAGACCCTCAATTAACTGCCTAAAAACATAATGCTTCTTTCTCTGAAATTGGCCCGACACTGACTTCTTAGACTCCACCTAGAACCCTTACAATTTATGAGTTCTGTAATTACTGATGATTTTAACCTCCCAGTTATAATAATCAGTTTAAAAAAAGACTGTAAGCCAGGATATAATATTGATAGTAAAATCCTAAAATCAATTCATCCTTATATCAGTAAATCTTCAGTATATATCTTTAATCTTTCCTTGGACAAAATTAGTTGTCCCTGTTGAGTTAAAAGGATCAAAACATCCCAGTTCATAAAAGACAACCCAACAATGTTTAACCACGAAAGGCCAATCTCTGTTCTACCAACAATATTAAAAATCCTCAGAAAACTGTTTTATCAGCAAGAATGAAACATCTTAACACACACACACACACACACACGCACACACACACGCACGCACACGCACACGCACACACACACACACATATATATACCTGAAAGACAAGATCATGGCGAGAATGAATGAAAGGCAACCCCGACGTCAATTACAACGGCTAAGTGAAGTACCATCAGAAAGTCTCCTAGAAGATGTGAATGCAGCATTGAGTGCAATGCCTACCACAACCTTCACTGAAACCAATGAGCTGATATACACCTCAGCAGCAGTGATCCTCGAGATGCTTGGCTATAAGAGCAACCATGGGAACCATGATAAACAATACCCACCATGGAAACAAAGGCTGGAGGCTAAAATCAAGAAGGCACGGGGAGAAGTGAGCCAACTGACAGAGGCCAAGAAAGGTGCAATGAGAAAACAAGTACCCAATAGGTACAACCAGATGCCAATACCTGATGCACTTGAAACTGCCAAACAAAGGCTCCAAGCCTTGGCCAGCCGCCTAAAGAGGTACACAAGAGAGAATGAAGCCAGAAGAATAAACTGGCTGTTCGCAACTCAACCTGCGAAAGTGTACGCTCAGTGGCAGGGTAATAACAGCAGAGCCGACCCACCAAGGCTGGAAACTGAACAATACTGGAAAAGTATATGGGAGAGGGAGGCATCACACAACAGCGATGCACAGTGGCTGGTGGCTCTGAGAGAGGACCACAGCAACCTCCCTGAACAGAATCCAGTTACCATCACAGCGGCAGACGTCCAAGAAAGAGTCTCAGGTATGAAAAACTGGACAGCACCGGGCCCTGACAGGATCCACACCTACTGGCTAAAGAAATTCACTGCACTCCACGAGCGCCTTGCAGCACAAATGAACAAGGTGCTAAGGGATGGGACGCACCCTAAATGGCTTACCGAAGGGCGTACAATCCTGATCCTGAAGGATCCCACAAAGGGTACAGTCCCATCCAACTATCGGCCAATAACCTGTCTCCCCACAACATGGAAGCTCATGTCATCATCGCAGCTAAGATAAGTGGGCACATGGATCAATACATGAGCAAAGCACAGAAGGGCATCGGAAAAGAAACCAGAGGAGCCAAACACCAACTCCTGGTTGACAGAACAGTCACCCAAGACTGCAGAACCCGACACACCAACCTGTGCACTGCCTGGATTGATTACAAGAAAGCATATGACTCAATGCCACACACATGGATCACTGAATGCTTGGAGATGTATAACATCAACAGGACTCTAAGACACTTTATTGCAAACTCGATGAGGCTATGGAAAACCACCCTTGAGGCCAATGGCAAGCCACTTGCACAAGTATCCATCAAATGTGGCATATATCAAGGAGATGCTCTGTCCCCACTGCTGTTCTGCATAGGTCTGAACCCCCTCAGCCAAATAATCAACAAGACTGGCTATGGATACCGACTCAGGAATGGGGCTACCATCAGTCACCTCCTCTACATGGATGACATCAAGCTATACGCTAAGAGCGAGCGGGACATTGACTCACTGATCCACACCACCAGGATCTACAGCTCTGACATTGGGATGTCATTCGGGCTTGAGAAGTGTAGTCGAATGGTGACAAAGAGAGGGAAGGTAGTCCAAACAGAAGGGGTCTCACTACCAGAAGGAACAATAGCAGACATTGAGGATGGTTACAAGTACCTTGGAATACCACAGGCAAATGGCAACCTTGAAGAGGTAACAAGGAAAACAGCAACTGCCAAATAGCTCCAACGAGTAAGGCAAGTCTTAAGAAGTCAGCTCAATGGCAAGAACAAGGCACGGGCAATAAACAGCTACGCACTGCCAGTGATCAGATACCCTGCAGGAATAATAAGGTGGCCAAAGGAAGAGATACAGACCACAGACGTTAAGACACGAAAGCTCCTCACCATGCATGGAGGGTTCCATCCCAAATCCAGCACCCTGAGACTGTACGCTAGCCGTAAGGAAGGCTGCCGTGGACTAGTGAGTGTGAGAGCCACTATCCAGGATAAAACATCCAAGATCCACAAGTACATCAAAGATAAGGCCCCAACAGATGACGTGCTTAGTGAATATCTCAGGCAATGGGGAGCAGCGGAAGAGGAGCTGGAGGAGGGACCATCATGGGAGGACAAACCCCTACATGGGATTTACCACTGGAACATAACTGAAGTGGCTGATATCAAGAAATCCTACCAATGGCTAGAACGGGCCGGACTGAAGGACAGCACAGAGGCACTCATCATGGCTGCACAGGAACAAGCCCTGAGCACCAGAGCAATAGAGTCTCAGATCTACCACACCAGACAAGACCCAAGGTGTAGGCTGTGCAAACAGGCCCCTGAGACAATCCAACACTTAACTGCAGGGTGTAAGATGCTGGCAGGGAAAGCATAGATGGAACGCCATAACCAAATGGCTGGCATAGTGTACAGGAACATCTGCACGGAGTACGGACTGGAAACCCCGAGGTCAAAGTGGGAAACACCTCCAAAGGTGGTAGAGAATGACCGAGCCAAGATCCTGTTGGACTTCCAGATTCAGACTGACAGAATGGTAATGGCGAACCAACCAGACATCGTGGTGGTGGACAAACAGCAGAGGAAAGCCGTTGTGGTTGATGTGGCAATACCAAGTGATTGCAACATCAGGAAAAAGGAACATGAGAAATTAGAGAAATACCAAGGGCTCAGAGAAGAGCTAGAAAAGACTTGGAATGTGAAGGCGACAGTGTCATCGGAGCACTCGGGGCAGTGACCCCAAACTGGAAGAGTGGCTACAGCAGATCCCTGGAAGAACACCAGACATCTCGGTCCAGAAAAGTGCAGTACTAGGAACAGCAAAGATACTGCGAGAACCCTCAAGCTCCCAGGCCTCTGGTAGAGGACCCGAGCTCGAAGGATGAGACCACCGCGGAGGGTGAAGGACAAAGTTTTTATATATGTATACTTATCAGTATGGTTTCAGGAAAAAAATCTTCTTACCGAAATAAACAAAGCTAAAGTTAGAAAGGAAAGCACTGTAGGCATTTTCTTGGGTCCATCTACAGCATTCAATACCGTTTATCACGCATTTCTCTCACATAATGCTATTTTGTAACTGTCCTTGTATTGTCTTGTATTGTATTGTCACACATTTAATTAAATGATTGTAATTTTAGACTTAATTTTAATTATATTTTTATTTAATGTACTTTAAATTATTGTTTTTGTGTAAACAAACTAAACTAAAATGACACTGTCAAAACACCGCCAATCATTAGGTAAGGTACTCCAATATCAAAAACAACACAATGGCACTTACCTCTCCAGGTGCACACCAACTCGGTGTCCCCAGGGTCACACTGTGGAACTAGAGTCTCCTGTTAAAAAAAAAGCACACAGCATTTCTAATTGTATGTGAACAGAAAAATTTTAGCAGCTAATGCATTGGGTTGGGTCTTACTAATCCAGTTCTGGTGTTGTAGCAGCCACAGAAGGGCAGACTGCGGCAACCCATGAAGGCTATGGAGGAGGAGAGGAACAAACTGATGACACAGCTCAGGAGAATGGTACCGTTGGCTCCCTTCACCATGCGATGCAGGACAAACGTCTGTGGAGAAACAAGAACTATTTTTACTACATTGCAGTCATAGTAAGCACAGAATTTAATATTTGGGTGATGTAATTTGCCATTTCATGCTCAAAAGCTGCTGACATTCAACACTGAGAGAACAAATGAACAAAACACTAAGTGTTTGCTATTAAAGCTGAATTTAATTCAAGATTCACCCATTTTTGTCAACAAAACATTGGTTTTGGTTGGTAATTTGCAGATTTGTTTGGCTAGTGTCCTGCTGGCCACAAAATATTGTCTTGTGCAAGCATGAAAACCCTGGGTTAGGGGGTACATTCTCACGCCATTTACTTGCCGTAAAAATTTAGATTAGATTCCATTACATACATTTGTCAGTGCCAACAGAATGTAAACTTTTGTTATTTTTTGATAAAGACCTAGCCTCTTTCATCTTCAATGCGCTTGCTGAAGGAAGGTTTTTACTCAAAATCTCACGATAAATGGCCCCATTCATTCTTTCCTTTACACGGATCATTTGTCTTGGTACCTTTGCAGAAGAACAGCCCCAAAACATGATTTTTCCAGGCCCATGCTTCACAGTAGGTATGGTGTTCTATGGATGCAACCTAGCATTCTTTCTTCTCCAAACACGACAAGTTGAGTGTTTTTAAACAAAATGTTCTATTTTGGTTTCATCTGACCATATGACATTCCCCCAATCCTCTTCTGGATCATCCAAATGCTCTTCAGCAAACTTCAGAAGGGCCCGGACATGTACTGGCTTTAGCAGGGGGACACGTCTGGCACTGCAGGATTTGAGTCCCTGTCAGCATAGTGTGTTACTGATGGTTTGTTCCTTTGGTCCCAGCTCTCTGCAGGTCATTCACTAGGTCCCCCTGTGTGGTTCTGGGATTTTTGATCTCCGTTCTTGTTATCATTTTGACCCCACTAGGTGAGATCTAGCGTGGAGCCCCATATCGAGGGATATTATCAGTGTCTTGTATGTCTTACATTTTCTAATTATTGCTCCCACAGTTAATTTCTTCACACCAAGCTGCTTACCTATTGCAGATTCAAGTCTTCCCTGCCCAGTGCAAGTCTGCAATTTTCTGGTGTCCTTTGACATCTCTTGGGTCTTGGCCATAGTTTGGAGTCTGACTGTCTGAGGTTGTGGACAGTCTTTTAGACTGATAAAGAGTTCAAACAGGTGCCATTAATACAGGTAACAAGTGGAGGACAGAGGAGCCTCTTAAAGAAGAAGTTACAGGTCTGTGAGAGCCAGAAATCTTGATTTTTTTTTGTAGGTGACCAAATACTTTTATAAAAGAATTTACCAATTCATTCATTAAAAATCCTATAATTTGCTGGATTTCCTGGATTCTTTCCTCCATTCTGTCTCTCATAGTTGAAGTGTACCTATGATGAATTACAGTCTCTCGCACAATTGGTGGCTGACTAAATAATTTTTTGCCCCAATGTATTTTATCATTATTTTGGCAGAATTGGTATTTTTAGGTCAGGTTTTTTATGTGATCATTTTAATTATGCAAGTCTTCTATGATGTCAAAATTATGTCGAACATTCTCAAAGAAAAAAAATGTTTTATACAAACCGCATTTCACACCATTTTTATTTGGTAGTGGACCAAATTTTACTCACTTCATGTAAAGCTGTTCTCGTTGTTTTATGCGCGAGTGTTAATTGGTGTCAATCACATGGACACTGCAGCACCAATAGGCTTACGGGCTGTGTCCCCGGTGAGTTTCCTGTGTTCTGCTTCTAAAGCCATGGTTTCTCCTTGTTTAAGATATATTTTTACTCTTCATTGTCCTCAATCATAACGTATAGATTTTACTTTAGCCATGCACTGTTCTGGCCGTTAGCATTTTTTTTTTTTTTAAACATCGTTATAAAAAAAAATATTCAATAATGTCTGGGTGTTGTGCAATAAGTTTAGCTGCAATGGGCTTTAAAAAATACACTACTTGTGCTGTGACTCAGATCAGCTGTTGTACTCTGCGCCATGCCATGCCCCAGCGTTGGCATGTCCCAGATGGGCAGGTCACTGGTTCTCAACTGTGGAAGGCCCACCAGTGGTCCTTTGGCTTCTAACTTTAATTGTACAGATTGAAATTAAAATGTATAATCAGGATTTTTATTTAAAAAAATTAAATGCAGGTCACCAGACAGAACCCGTTTTGTTCATAATTCATTTTATTTTGTTCATATAAAAACAAATGCAACTACTTGTGGCAATTAAAGTCCAACCAAACAAGCTTAAAAAAATCACTTCATGTCTAACTAAAACCACCCTAGGCCTGTTTTCAGACAGTTATCTTAAACAATTATGTTTAACTATTGTCTTAGCCCTAGTTTAGTCTTTGTTTTGGTCTTTATATCTGAATATAGAGTTAAGTTGCAGTGTGTGGGGTTGTGTTTTGCTGGAGTGTAATCCTCACCACTTGAGGACTGTGGTGGTGGTGAAAGACCTCCTGGTCCTCCTCTCCGTAGGTGAGCGTCAGACAGGAGTAACTGAAGACAAACACCGAGGCAGCACAGGAGAGTCCTGCTGCAGTCATCATTGCACTCACCTGCAGAGAACAGCATATGTCACCATGGTGTCTGTTCCTGGTTAAAAGGAAAATGGAGACGTTGAAAACCACTTATACAAACATTTCCAAAGTTGGTTATTTTTTATATTTATGATTATTTTTCACTGTGGAAGATGGGATTTCCTTTATTAAAAGGTGGCCTATGTAACACAGAACCTTGAGGTAATTAAAATATGTAGCCTCAATGTCACTTGGATAGAATCTCAGGGTCTTCTGCTGGTGATCTAGAGATGTGCTGTTGGTGAGGTTTATATTGTGTGACTGTGAGTCCTTGTACTCACCACAGCTTCTACGTAACATTATTTTCACTTTGTTCAAAACACTTATTGACATTAGCACAATAACCGATGTCACGGGCAATTTTGCATTGTTAACATATGCATTGTTTATACAGAGGAGTTTACTTGGCCACCAGCTGTACAAATCCTGCCAACATCTTTCTGATAGGTGCTGCTTGTTTGAACACTAAAGAAAGTCCGGATGAGACTCTGCTGACATCCTCCAGTGAAGATATACGAAAGGCTGAAGGAGCTGAGTGAAGGGCCACGTTACTATCTCCTGAAATAGTCAGTGTGTAAAATACACTCTGTCCTTTATGACACCTTACTTATGAGACTGACAGTCCCCAATGTTTGTGTATAGGCAACCACAGCAGAGACATCAGCAACTGGCCTTCCGCGTAATCCACAGAACTATGATTATACTTCT
The DNA here is from genome assembly GCA_024349245.1 of Neodontobutis hainanensis. Taxonomy (NCBI): domain Eukaryota; kingdom Metazoa; phylum Chordata; class Actinopteri; order Gobiiformes; family Odontobutidae; genus Neodontobutis; species Neodontobutis hainanensis. The sequence goes on from JALDNG010001414.1 coordinate 38,064, forward strand.
TTTACCTGAGTGTCAGAGGAGCTACTCTATCCACCTCTGCTGATTCAAATATTAGTTAGGACCACACTCACCAGAACAGAGTTTTTTTTGTGTGATGCAAATACGGCCAGAACACCTGGTACCGCCATGACCTAAACAAAAGTCAGTGAAGAGCAGAAAGAAAATTTCAGTTAAAGAGGAAAAAGTTAATAAGCTATTTGTAAAAGCTGGGGTTGTGACACTACAATTCAGATTTTTTAATAAAACAAAGAATTGTGAGTGAGTAATGGCCTATGAATAATCGTGATAATTAGCTGCGACAGTAAAAATGTTATATTTAATAAAGTCACTCGAAGTGCTGCTGCTGAAAAAGGCCCCTCCATTACCATCCCTCCCACATGGGAGTCCTGGTGGTGCTCAGCGCGGTGTCCTTCCGGAAAACAGCGTCAAGTACTCCACAAACCACACAAAGAGTCGCACAGGCGATCTGCAGTATCCCGAGAATCAGCACACCCTTTTGATTAAAGATGAAGTACCTGTATCGGTCCATGTCCAGGCGCTAACCGAGAAAATACTCTCCCTGGGTTAGCCCCTTTGTCCACAGAAGAGAAAACAACTAACAGTAATCGAAACTTCACATTTAGTTTGACGTCGAGGCCGTTGTATGGCAGATCTGTCGTCGTATGTTTATTTGTTGTGTGTTTCAAAAGTAAAAGTTATGGTGGGGCTCATTTAACGCTAGCTGGTATCATTTTTGAGCCGTTAACTTGGTTCTTTTCCGGCAGGTTGCAAAGTGGTTTCAGGGGTTTATCCATTAACCTGAAGCTCAGCAGGTGAAACTAAACGCTGGGCATTAATCCCTCAGTTTGGACTCTCAGGTGTTATCCACTCCGTTCCTTGTGGAAGTCTATACACTCAAATTGTAGCACGCCGCAGAGGCCAACGCCACTAATAATTAGAAGGTATTTACCTTATACAGTGTGGAGGACAGGTGACGGGAACAATATTAAATAATTATAATGGCATAATTTTAGCATTAGCATATTTGGTGAATTTAGCCTTAGCACCAGAAAGGTCAATAGTGAGAGCTTCACTTGACTTCATAAACAAGGACTTCCGATTTCTTCTTCCTCGTGTTCACATTTATTTTTTTAAACTACCCAGTTTTTGTAATAAAATGTTACAGTATTAACAGAAAGACATTGTAATTATCTAGCCTTCCTCATTCAGTGATTACAAAAGTTATATGCGTTTGTGTCAAAGTTTGATAAATCACAGAGATATTGTAACTTAAATGTCCCAATGTGTTGATCAATATTAATGCATTTGTCAGCCTAGTCAATATATCCACTTGCTTCAAACGATTATTTTTGACAGCTACAAACAACATCCATTTATAATAATGACAATAGAAGTGGAACATATCTGTAACAATGAACTTTATTTTGCACACAGTTTAGAAAAGTAGATAATTAAAATTTTCTAATAGTGGCAATTCACCAAATGTCCTCTCTTAAGTTTATTTAAACCACCTTCACGCTTTCGGCGTATGTATTATTTTAGGCATCATAAATAAGCTTGTTATGTTATGTTATATATATATATATATATATATGTATATGTATATATATATATATACATATAACTTAAAGTTTCACTAAGATATAATTTGTCCAGCTAATGTGGTATAATATGATGTGCTACCACTGCATAGCTTGTGCAGAGCCATTATTTCTACCAATTCACTCAGTATCATCCACATAATAATCTGTCCAAGTCTAAATCTGCAGCGTGTAAAGTGCCATCAAGCTTCAGACTGTAGCACAGGTTGACATCTGTCTCAATAGGTAAATACAGTCCACAGGAAGTCTCTCTTATTGGCTCGTAGAAGCCCTCTGTCCCTGCTGAAACAGCTGTAGTTCCTGTTTGTACCAGTCAGGAGCCTCTGGGCCGTTCTTTCCTGAAGGCTCGTGATCGTAACCGTAGGCGACTGTTAGCTCCTCGTCTTTCTGTACAGGTCTCAGAGTTCGGATGCACTTAATAGGGCCGAAGCGAGGGTGAACATACCTGCACAAGAAAAAAATGTAAATAGAATAAAACATTGTGAACAACAAGGGATTGTTATAATAATAATAATAATAATAATAATAATAATAATAATAATCTTTTTTTTTATATATAGCACTTTTTCACCTACTGTAGTAGGCACTCAAAGCGCTTTACATACATTAAGCTATTTACCAGTGTTACAAAACATCATTGGAGGCAATGTAGGTTAAGTGTCTTGCCCAAGGACACAACGACAGTATGTGGGGGAGTATGTTTTGGGATGTTTCGAGCAGGGATCGAACTGCCCACCCGGCAGCGCTACCCACTGAGCTACTGCCACCCTCCTCCATAAAACAAAGTGATGTCAGTTTTAATTATTTTTGTTATTTTTAAATCTCACATACAGTACTGTCATAGCTCACTATTATTGACTACCCACACAGTTTTAAGAATAAAGGGATAATAAAAAATATTATTATTGAAAGTAAGTAGTATATGGTGTATGGTGTTATACCAAAGTTATAGTTGTGGTGGCCAAGGACTTACGCTCAGAGCAGCATTAATTAGAAATGGCTCAATTATATTTTTCTGACTTAAGCAGGCCTTCTAAAGATAATTTCCGGGGACATGTCTTTAATTTGTCTACACATAAAGACAGTATCTTATGTTTTGCTATTAAAGTATAGTGTTCTACAGGGTTATCTGAAAACCACTACTATACTATGCTTGCCTGTACTTTTAGATTTTTATACTATGTGGGTTAGTACTTACGGGTCATATTTACAGTTGGGGGTGAAGCAGTGGTTGGCCTTGTGACCCAGAGAAGCGATGTATCTCTCTGTCTGGTCAAACGGCTGAGGCACGTCAATCACTGTGTCATCGTCCAATGAGATTGTGTTTCCGTTCAGCGCCCAGTCCCTACTGTCCACCTAAAATAAAAAAAGTATGAGACTGTACGAGAGAAGCTTTTTGAATTCCAAACAAAGCAGAAAACTGACAGGTCTTTAAACACATGGCTTACTTGGTCATAAAGTAAAACATTTACATTTTCTGTATAGTTTTTTTCAGAACTGAGTTCTGCAGTGGCTCTCACAAGTCCCCCTACTAGTTTAAAGAAAGATAACAGTCTTACTAGGGAACTTTCTGATCTAATACCTATTGTTGAATCAGCCCTCTTTATTTGTTTAAACCAGTGGAGGGCCGTGCATTTTACACTCTGGTCTTCAGTGGTGTCCTACCTGAATCAAACTAGCTCTTAACAGGGCTCTAGACTAACCTTTTGCACTGATGCGCCTAACTTTTATGGTCATGTTTTCTTGTTAAACGCAGCGCCGTTGTTATAGTCTATTATTTGGATGTGTAATTTTTATTAAGCTGCTGTGTGTCAACGTAACTTCCCCTTGGGTTTCTGCTGAGAGGTTAGTGGAGTTCAATTGCTGAAACACCACTGAAGCTACTTTCCTTGATCATTCATCTGTAGTTACAACAATAAATAATTTTTATTCCCACAGAGGCTAATGTTTAAAGTATAGTCTGTCTTCTCAAATTCTAGATAAATTTTAAATTTTCTTCATAGCCAAGAATGTCCTCTCCATAAAATGTTGCTTGTGTATGTTGAAAGCTCTGTTTAGTTCTACGATTTGCTTGCTGACCATCCATTAAAAAATGTAAATATGCTAACATTATTGTACGCATGCTAGCTGGCCCTGGGTTCTTGGCGGCCTACGCAACTCTAAATCTGATTGGATAAAAGCTCCAGCATAAACATCAACTGCTGGAAGCAGCACAACCAAGAGAAAAGCTCTGAACAGCAGAGAAGCCTTGCTGGCCCTCACAGCCCACCACTGGTTTAAACTCTTAAAGTCTAACTATGTGTCTGTGCTGCCAGTGCAGTTTGTCATACCTCAGAATGTGTGATGCGGACGCCGTTATAAAAGGCCATGACAGTGTTTGCGTCAGTGTCTGTCTTGGCAAAAAGACCCTCTCCTGCTCCTCTGATCAGAGAGTCAGCAACAAACACCCTATAATAAGAGATGTATAAATATAATCAGAGAAATGAGTAAACTAATGGCTCAGAATGTAAAATATAAATTCTAGTGTACCTTTGGCTCTCATAGGGGTCCGGAAGCAGAGTATGGGTGGCAATGCAGCTGGATGTGGACTTGTCGTAAGTGTACACAGCACCTGTATTATGCATATTATCATACTGCATTAAGCACCCATGTGTTTGATTTCTATCGCGTTTCTTAAAAAACATTACTTTAGTCTTACTGTTCTGAGTTACTTCAAAGTGCGGCCTCCCGTTGTTGTTTGACACCAGCTTGGCGAGACAAGCCTCAATGAGTTCTCCATCCACAAATTTTCCAGAGAGCTGTGTGACCATCAGGATAGACATAGGCCACAGAATCACCGGTCATTTCTCCATCTTCGCTCACCCGGCCGAATAAACAGCCCCGTCCTGGGTGCACCACAGTACACACCAATACAGAAAAAAACAGTGTTACCTTCAGAACATGAATATTTAATCTGTCTGAAAGAACTCGGGTATGACTCACGGGTAGTAGACCCAGCACTCCCCACAGCGGCTGTTGTCTCTGTACTGCCCCTTGAACGTCAGGTGACCCTCTCCGTCGAACTCCCGCGCAGGCCCATTGAGCTCTCCATCGACGTATGTTCCGTACAGAACAGCCCCGTCCTCATAGGTGTACACCCCCTGACCATGTAGAGCGTCATCCACGTAATGGCCTTCCAGAGTGCTGTGGGGGGTGGGCAGAAAGAGTAAGGAAGGAGGAGACTTTCTCACTGTGAGGAGGCATGAATGAGGACACACCAGAGCATACTGCAGGAAGTCAAACTTGAGCTGAATGAGATGCACGGCCAACATCCAACATCATTCACAGGCTTAAGATGTTTTATTTGAGCAAATTAAAGTGTTTGTACTCAAGTAGCTGATTAATATTCCGTTTCATATTTAATTTTTGTGACAATGGTTCTTTTCCAGTGAATGCTAGTGACTTTGAACAGATAATAATCTCAACAAAAAGACCGGAAGAGAGGACTCAGGGGAAACAAGACCAGGGCAGGGCCAACAGTTATAAAATAAAATAAAAACTACAGGTTTAGTCTTAAACCTCAAGGACTCAAGGGGTTTAGTTTTAGGTGAAGGATGCAGAATTAAAGAGAGTTTGCAGAGGTGGAAGAAACTATACTTTATTAAGTGGACATACAACCAATGAGAAAACAGAAAGGGGCAGATTTTCATTGCGTACCTCCCATCAAAAAAGAAGAATTTTCCCTTGCCGTTCTTCTCTCCATGACAGAAATGTCCTTCGAAGCGGTCGCTGGAGGAGTAGGTGACAGTACAGAAGCCATGGGGCAGGTCATCATCATCCAGAGGACCTGAAACACACAGCTCTAGAATAAATAAGATGTGGGACTTGGGACAGCCAAATTTGGCATGTTTGTGGGTACATCGCCACAACAAGAAAAATACATTCAGAGTAAATAGTAAAAACAAAAAAATAAGGAACAAAGTGCGTATAATATATAAATTTATATACATTCCATTATATATATATATTACAGATACAAATACATTTGTGCTCATAAGTTTACATACCCTGGCAGAATATGTAATTTTTTGGGCATTTTTTTCTAGAATATGTATCACACACAAAAAACATTTCTCTCTCATAGTTAGTGGTTGGGTGAAGCCATTTATTGTCAAACAATTGTGTTTACTATTTTTAAAATCATGACAACAGAAACTATCCAAATGATCCTGCTCAAAAGTTTACATACCCCAGTTCATAAAAAATGTGTATTGCCACCTTTAACATCAATGACAGTTTGAAGTCTTTTGTGGCAGTTGTGGAGGAGGCTCTATATTATCTCAGATAGTAAAGCTGCTCATTTTTCTTGAAAAAAAAAATAATACCCCAGTTCTTGTAAATTCTTGGCTTTCTCACATGAATTGCATGTTTGAGATCATTGAGTGACACAAAAGGTCAGGAGACTGACTTTATGACTTCACTTTATGCTGCTGTAGCCAATGATAGGTCGACTTGGCCTTGTGCTTTGGATTGTTAATTTGTAATTTTGCCCAAGTTTCCTGTACCTTTTTAGCTCGACGTCCCCAAAACATAGGCCATGTTTAAAATTTATGGTTGTGGCCAAAAATAAAATCACTTCAAATAACTTTGTTCCTAAGGTTTTGAGGCTTTCTTCCGGCGACTTAACTATGCAGCACATTTTTCATCCCAAGTGCCTCCTTATTGTGAATCTTAAAACAGCCACACCATTTTTTTCAGAGATTCCTGTATTTTAGCTGAAGTTATTTGTGGGTTTTTATTTGCATCAACTTTGCAAACTATTTTTCTGGCAGTTGTGGCTAAAGATTGTTTTGGTCTACCTGTCCTTGGTTTGGTTTCAACAGAATCCCTAATTTTGAACACTGCTGATTGGCATTCTCATTGCTGCTTACACACTGATTACAAGCAAACAGATCACAATTGAGGATAGTTACCTTTAGTAGCTATTCAAACCTGTTTGTGTCACTTGTGTGCATGTTATCAGGCCAAAATTACCAGAGTATGTAAACTTTTTAATCAGGGTCATCTGGGTAGTTTCTGTTGTCATTATAATATTATTTATATATATCTCATTGGTAAAATTATTTGTTAGCCACTTGGCTCAAAACTCCCTGCTGATGGTGTGAGCAATGTTCTGCACAAATCTGTGTGTTTGCTAGAAGTGGCTTTGAGTGACAAATCTTCAACCACATTTCAGTGCGCTCATTCATTGTTAGCGTCATGTTATGGCACATTTTGGAGCCACTTTTCTGTAAAAGGTATTTTCTTTGAACCTGGTTGCCATTTCTTTGTGGATGGCGAACGGCAAAGACGCTGGTTAATATCTATTGTTTTTGGACATGTAGTTGTTGACAAGCAATATGTGTAACGTTAGATGAGATAGCAGTGTTGATAGCGTAGTAACACAAGTGACATTACACATTCCTGATCTTTGTCATATGCTCCTCTGCCTATAGATGAGCCAAGATGATACACAGATGCTTAATGCCAGCCGTTGTTTTTTCCTCATCTAATATAAACAAAGGAGAGCAGCAGCGTGTAGTCTATTTTGGAGACCTATAAGCTCCCACATTGGGACAGGTAACGCTAAGATGGTAGCTGTCACCATGTTCAATAAGACAAGACCGGATGTTTTGAAATAACGGAAGGATGTCTGAGTCTTATAACACTACATACATACTCCAAAAGGAATGCGATAATGGACTGAAACGTGTAAACCAGGGGTTACTCCAAGTTACTCCATGTATATCGGTTCACTGTTGAATTGTTTTGTATGTGCAGCACTCAAAAAATAAATAAATAGGTGATTTATGCGTATAGATGCATGTTTAAACACTAGAGGACAGTTCATGACCTTTTCAGTGACATTAGGTTGCAAATGCACTTTTATTTATGTGGCCCTTCACTGCAGACACATCAAACCTATGCAGGGATACAGTAACACAGCTGGAGAATGCAGTTTGTTGTTGGATTACTGTTGCATGTACACAGCTTACTCCGATTAAGGTTGATTAAGAGCATGTTCCTGAGTCGGACAGAGACACAGAGTAACACATGTGAACAGGTGAGAAAATATGAAGAGCAGTGTTTGGAGACACTAATTTATAGACCAACATAAACATATATATATATATATATATATAGGGTCACGCCGAAATTGGGTCTTGTTTGACTGTTTTTGTGTATCCCCATCTCGTAAAAAGTTTAGAAGTAAAAGCTAGTCTGCCGTAGCTTTTGATGCGTTTGAACGCTGCAGTGACAGAGTAATAAATGTGTTCTTAGTTTGTTGTGTTGTCTGTATGTAACTGTACAGACTATTGTCCATGAACACAGCCAGTGGAAATTGGTCGAATGGTCATTTTATACTTGAGTAGTAGTATACTTTAGATAAAGTGAGAGTGCTTCTTATCCAGAAGTGTTTAGTTTGTTCTTCTCTGGCTTTCTACTTTTTTATGTCCTTGAAAACATTGAAACGTAGTGACTGAATTTGGTCAACTATTTACTGTTATATGTACACTTTGCACCTTTAAAGTAAACCTTAATAGCTTGGCTTATGTTTGAAATGACTTTATTGTCCACAAAAGTTGCACCTACATAAATATTAATTGCCGTTTCCTTTTTATGTAAAAAGGCCTAACTAAAATCTTTATAAGCTACAATCTTTTAGCATAATTTCCTCCAATAATTTAAGGCCACACAGGCGACACTAAACATAGCCTGGCACACAACTTAATTTGAGGGGGAACCGCGGGAATATCTCCTTCCACCTCCTAAATCGGGACTGGGGACTAATTTGACTGCATCCGGCACCTCTTTTTTAAATTTTTTTATTTTTTTTGGCCTGTTTTTAAACACTTTAAACTTTGATTTATAACTCCGCCTGTAGAAACTGCCCTTTACTTTGTTAAAATTGCATTATTTTCACACAAAACACTATAATGCAGTCTTCATAACATCACATGTACCTTTACCTTTTTTTCTTACTCGATGCAAGGGAAACCTCCCCTAAATATTCTCTCCGTGTTCCCCTCCTCAGCTTTACACATTAAGCACTGGGCACAACCTTTAACTAATACACATTAGCCTTCAATATATCACTCTCAACCGAACACACTGAAATAAATACATGAATAACACGACTTAATATTGTAGTATATGTTGGTACGAGCATTTATGTGGCGTGATTTAAGGCTAAATGTAGTCTAACTTCAGCGGGACACCGGCAGGAAACAAGCGGACTCTACTTGCCTCACAAGCGGATGTGTGTCAAATCAAGCCCGGGGCTCAGTGCGCTTGGATTTGTTTACGTTCAGCGCATATCAAACTTGGTACGACGCACTGACTTTCCCCACCATAGCTCCATTTTAGGCGCTTATGAGTGAACACTGACAATAAAAGGCGAATAAAAATACCTTCGACGGTCTCTTCTACCGCTTCATCGTCGCTGTCCATGCTGCAGTGTGGGGCTGGAGGCTTTTACTGTCGCGGGTGGAGCGTCACGAGAGGATATGACTGCAAGTGTGCACACAAACCTGTACTTTTATGGAATTACAAGGAATTATATAAAATACTACGTGCAGAAATTATTTAGCAAGGCGTTGTTGGAAGTTTTTGATTTTTGTTCAAATGAAATGCAGTTGGACATAGGCGTTTCTAGAAACTCTGGGGACAGAGGGGACTGTGGGCCCCCAAACATATGCTGAACCTGAAACCACAACCTGTTCCAGACCCTGCCAGGACTAATTGGAGGACTCAACCCGGTTAGTTAACCTTGCACTGCAGCTGGATTCTCGCGAGATTTGGGAGTTTTCAAACTCGGGTAAATCCATCTTGTCCCCCGCCAAGCAAACCGAGAAAGATGCAGGTTTTTAACTGTTTCTCTTTGGTATCATCATGGCTACACTGAAATACATTAGTGTTGATGTAAACATCTTTCTCTAATGCTAAAATTGTGGCATTAATGGATTTTCTGGAAAGAAGAGATGTTTGTGCTCTTCTTAGATGTTTGTGCTCTTCTTCCTACTGGTTTTGGCATATCATAAATCTCGTAGTCTTTCATACATGCTCTTTTTATCGACCAACGTCCTTGTTTCATTTACCAATTTACTGTTTGTTAACGTTCCTTTTATTCACAGATTCACTTTGCTGTTTCTTCATTTCTGCCGCAGTCTGGTTATGCCAAATGAAGCGTTGCTATGATTAGCTAAAATAATCTAGTTGTGCTTCATCCAATGACTTACCAAGTTTCTGACAGAAGGCACTTGCCTTTTGCAAACACTTTCAATGGGAGCCTTCCCAGATGGTTCTGTGTCATGTGAGCAGTGATTCCGGTTAGGTCTAAGGGAAGAGTAAACCTCAATTAATGTCAGTGGCAGGTTTTATATTTGGAACTATGTTTGACTGCAATGTCCCTGACAATTAAATAAATAAAAATAAAATATATATATATTTTACTAGACTAAAATTATGACTAAATTAGGTCAAATAAGTAACATTAAGCCCAAAGCAATATATATAATTGTGACTAAAACTCCCAAACCAGAACAATATGCAGGACCAATGAGTCACTAATCAGTAGACTAAATCAAAGTGGTTAAAAATAAGGTTTGTTCTTTTGGCCTTTCCTGAGACATCTCAGGTTGCGTCTCATTTTTCTAAATGTGCTCGACTCATTGTTTGCACGGAAAGTGATTCTGTGTTTGTCATCTTTAGCACTGGCCCAAAGCTCTTTAACACTGCTCTGGGAGCGAGGAGGAGAGACGGAGGAGACTTCTGTATGAGACATGAGCGGAAATAGGTCTGATGGGTATTGCACATAAAAATAGTGTTACTTTGATGTGACTATACATTTTTAAAACAGATTTATTATGTTCTAGGGTCTTAATTTGTAGAATGTAGCATTTCCACAGTACGCCTTTAATAGCGTCTTAAGACTGAGAGTTAATTAAGCATTAGACCTGGACTAAAGGTCCAAACCAGGTCTAAATCAAAATGTGGCCAACATTGAACCAGGGTTTATCTTTATCACAAAAGTAAATCCCAGTTTTGAATTAAAGCAGTATTTATCCTGGTTAAGATATGAAACTGTAAAAAAGTATAACTTCATTATATACATAGTTCATATTTCATTCATAAAGAACAGAGCAAATAAAGCAGCAGTGATCTATAACAAAATACACATGGGTTACATTAAAAGACACAAAACTTACAATTCCAGACAGCAATAGTTATTTCAGTGCTGACAAGTGTATGTGTTAATCATCTACTGTTTTGTCAAAGAGTTCTCAAGAGTTGAGTTTCATTCTCTAGAGCCTCTCACAGACCAGGCCGACTGACTAAAAATACTTTACCTTTACCTAAACCGAGAATAAGAGTATTATTGAATTTAGAAAGCTTTGCAGAACTATCCTCCCAACATTAAACCTAGAAACCTCTAATATAGTTCATAAATAATGCTTATGGAGTGGTTTATAAATTGTATTGAAGCTGATGTCACAAGAACATTGATCACATAAGTAAACACAAAGTTGATACAAGTTACCCCAGTTTATTCACTGCACTATTGTTTCTGAAGACTGATAAGTTTCAGTGTCTGTGTCAATTCCACCAGAAAGGCCAAAACCTCTTTTAAGTAAATTGAGTTAATTTAAACTCTCTCCTCATTGTCGGGAAAAACAGAACGTAACAGCACATGTTGGGGGTTGGGCTAAAACTGCTGTGTCATGGGAAGTCCTCCTGAGTCTTATGCAAATCTGAGTCTGAAAAAGAAGCAGACTTGAATTTCCAGCTGAAAAACCAACAACATGGAGTTGTCTCTGTTGGTGGCTGCGGTGTCGCTTCTGTCCGCTCTGCAGATGGGTGAGTTCAACAATTTGACAGGAATAGAGCTTGTCTGTTGTTGTTTTTTTTAAACTGACACCCTCCGCTCAGCTTACCTGGCCAGACGTGTCGGCTGGGCCCGGGCAGCCTACAACATTCTGCCTCCAGCGGTTACCGGGCCTCCAGAGTTTGAGAGGACTTTCCGTGCACAGTAAGAAGACACCGATAATCTTTGTTCCAGTTCTTTTCACTTGCCTTCTCTGACATTCAATCCCTACATTGGAGTTCGGTCTTTTACATTGGAGTTCCAATGTTTTTTTAATTCACAAACTAGGTGTAAAATTCTCTTTCCTCCAATCAACAGTCTGGTCTGTGAATAGGAAACTTCACAACTGCATTGTTTTTAAGCATTATACCTTTAACATGTTTCGACTGCTATCTTCCTGCATTCTAACTAAGAGTCACGTGATGTTACTGTGATGTGTTTTGTCAGCTGATTCATGTCCTACCTGGAGGCATGATACTCAAACACGCTGGGCTGTTAATAGAAAACCTAAAAAAAGTGAACTCAGGGTTTTACATTTACACAATGTAACCAGAATCCAAGGCACACAGCACCATAAGCATGGGACAGTATGCTTTGGGAGGCTTTATCTACATTTCCACGGAAACAATATAATGCGGGTTGGTTCTGGTATGTTTGTATTACCAAATGGGGTCCGAGGGGTCCCTATAAAGTGTGCTGTACCGCCACACTTGTGGTCCACTGTGGTAGGAGTGTAGTTAAACACTGTAGTCCGCTGATTGGATGATAGATAATCCTCACTCAAGAAAAGAACAAAGTAAAAACAATAAACTGAAATGCTTTTCAGATCAATTTGTCCTTGTTTGTCATATTCCAACAGAAAACATAATAAATGTACTTACAGGACTGACCTGTCCTGCACCATACGGGCCAAGTGTAAATAAAGATTTTGTCTGAGACAACAGTCAGTAAAAGATGTTCACTTCCAAGATGATACCAACACCTTTTTAAAAGCTGATCTCATACCCCTTAATAAATCTGGCACCAACATTTGATCACACCTGTTAGATTTATCTTTACAACTGCCATTTTGTTGTGCCTCAGTGTTTAGGTATATAATGTAATTTGTATTGTAAGTATATAAACTGTGGCTCTGTAGCAATAAACATAGTCAATGTTACTTAAGGTTCACTGATGCTGTAGAGCTCAGAATAGTACTGTAATAACCCACTTGTCTCATAGAAACATTAAGTTAGTAAAGATATAAAATAAAATAAAAGTAAGAATAAATACAATGGTAAAACCAGAGTTACATATATACCTATTTCAGAAAAATAAAAATAAAATAAATAAACAGGTGTTTAGGTGAACTATTTATGTGCAGATAATAGACCTGGTTGTATGTTTGCAGACAGAACTGTGTAGAGATGTACCCCATCTTTCTGGTGGCCCTGTGGAGTTGTGCAGTGTTCTTCAATGAGGTGGTCGCAGCCGGAGGAGGCCTGCTGTATATGGTCGCACGACAAATGTATTTCAACGGATATGTCAGAGCCGCCAAGAGCAGGTGAGCGGAGCACTGTGATTTAGTGAAAGTGCATCACAAGAGCAGCTTTAGTCTGAGTCATCTGCTTTGTTTCGCAGATTACCTGGATTTTACCTGACTGTGGCTGTCTTTTTCTCTCTGTCCCTCCTGGGTTTGATCGGAATATCACGAGGAATACTGCACAAGTACTTTCACATCCGCCTCTGAGGAATTAGAAAACCACAAAAGGCATTGGCAGTGTTTGGGATACGTGCCTGCTGTCTACTACCAAGTTTTGTTGGTTGATTTAGTAATTTAGTAATAAATAAATGTTTTATTTAAATTCTGATGAGTTCCATTAATCACCAGGAGGGGGAGTAAATGCATGGGAAAGAGCCTATGGCAGGCTGTTGTATATTTTTCTAATATTGTGCAGCCCTAGTGTAATAACAGGTTGTAATGTGTGTAATACAGTTAAATTATAGCAGAATAGACCTAAACCTGGTCCAGTTACATTTTGCTGTAAGGTCTATACAGGGGTGGATTAAGTCTGCTGTTGTGTGAGCCCCTTTCCCTTCCTTAATCATAATACATTACTGAGGGAAAAAATTGGGGATTTTCTTCAGTATATCTTTGTTACACTGTTCTTTTAACATTTGTATTTTCTGTTTTTGTGCTCCAGCATCATATTTTAATTCAGACATTGATTTTGCCATTATGCTGTCTATAGCAGTGACGTTGATGTAAATTAAAATGATTGACATGATTTGACTGGACAGAAATGGACAGAGGCAGTGGCGCCTGTATAATTATTTTATTATAGTGGACATGTGAAAATTTAGGATTAGCCAACCCAGAAACCATTAAGGTATTCACTGCATCTGTTTGTATTTTCTCCTTTGTTTACATGAGGAGGGATTGAAATTGAGTGTTTAGCTTTCAGCAGACACAGGTCACAGAAGAAAGGAAAATACTACAAAATGAAAAGAGGCTAGAGTTCATTAAAAGCCACAATAAAACTGGATTTGACAGAAAGGATAAGGCTCAGGATCTGGTTTGTTTATTAACATCAGCCTGAAATCCTGACTATTATGTCTTTAATGCTCTTTTATAGATGTGTGAGAATATTATAATATAATAACTGTATACTGGAAACACAAACATTAAATAAATATTCATTCACACAGTTCTTTATATATATTACAATATTATAAAAGGAAAAAGGATACATGAAAATGATAAAAGGTTAACTGTATATATAAATTAATATTGAGAATTTTAGGGCAGTATAAATAGAAAATGTTTTGTCAAATTTATTTTGGAGATATCTTCTAGTGTTTTGAATTATCTTTAACCCTTATACTTTCTTCTTATACCTTTTAAATTGGTGATCTAAAGTAGTACGTCTGTCTCCCCCTGGCGGCCGCGTGCTATCACTGCAGATTAAAGTGGGCGTACTGAGCTCAGGCGCCTCACAGACTGCCTGAGATTTAAATTTTTTGACCCGCAGCCTTCTCCAGGATTACAAGTTGTAGTTTATTTCTCACGTTTGAAGGTATGTTCTCCGGCTCTTTAACTCTTCCTGTATTAGCCACACCTTTTATTCCCTTGTGTACGTTAACCTGGTCCGCTAGCATCCAGCTGCACCCTGCTAGCATTAGCAGACAGTTCACCAACACCAAAACAATAACAGACACTGTCGGGGTTTAAGCCTGATTTACCCCCAATTCACACCGAAACCGTAGATTTAGAGTTTAGGATTAAGCAATAAAGTTATTATAGCTTTTTATTTTTCCCCCATATCTGTTCATTTTAACATTTTAGTTGTATTAACCTGCAATCAATAATTTGTTTTTTTGGCTAGTTCAAAGAAGCACTCTTATTTGCTTTAGCTTAATGTCACATCACTGTTATGTTATGTCTAATGCTTTGTTTTGGTAGTTAGAGTCACTTTGTGTAATGGTTCAACTAGAGTAAATCAATATTTAGCCCTTGCACTATTGCAATTAACTAATTGTAATTTTTGATGGTGCAGGGTCCTAAAGAGTCGCAGCCCTGCATTCCAAAAGGGAAGACGAGTACTTCACCATGAGCTCAGACGATGGTGAGTGTGAGCAGTAATTCTCTTGAACGTCATTCATCTACTGCAGGTTTGTCTCAGTGTCCTTTTCCTTGTTCTGTCTCTGTCCTGTCCCTGTTCTGTTTCTGTGCTGCAGGTGATATTGAAAACCAGGCTGAGCTGGAGGAGAAGACGAGGCTCATCAACCAAGTGTTGGAGCTTCAGCATACGCTCGAGGGTAAGACATACACTGTGCAGGCCAGTATGTAAGTTTTAACCTTAACCCTGCACTGAACTGCTGATTATCCAGAGTGCACCCCTGTCACACTCAAAAGCACCCCCAAAAACATGTTGAATGTGACAATACATACATTTTGTTGTATTCACACTGCCTGTGCTTTAGGTCAGGGGTCCTCAACTAAAATTAGTCAAGGTCTGTTTAGTTACTGTTACTTATTTGTTTAAATAAAGAGTGATGTTTTTGAGTGACACAGCTCACAGAAAAAAGGAAAATGATACAAAATCAAAAGAGGATAGATTTCAATAAAATCTACAATAAAACTGTATTTGACAGAAAGGATAAGGCTCAGGACTTGGTCTGTTTATTAACATCAGCCTGAAATCCTGACTATTATTCCTTTAATGCTCTTTGTGTGAGAACATTTTAAATTCAATCAATTCAACTTATTTGTTTGTTAAAGAAATAAGAAAAAAGTGCAATCATAATTACTCTCTTCCTGTTGTCTTTACTCTGACAGGCACAAGGTAAAATGGACTAGACATTTATTTTTATTTGTTTACTTTACATTAGTTTTTGCAAATAACTAAACTGTTACTGTTCAATTGCTCCAGGTTTATCTTAAAACTTGTTTAAAATCCGAATACAAAGATTTATTTCCTGCATTTTCACAGTATGCGTAACATTTGAATTAAAATGCTTATGATTCTGTAACATCATTTAGGATTCTTTGGGAAACTGACACTAAGGCAGACTTATTTGTCACTTAACTCCAACCTTTACATGTACAAGACACCTCCAAAGCCTCCATACCACATAACTAATATTCTTCAGTTCAATCCTCAGTTGGTCTTGTGTCTGTATTCCAGACCTGTCTGCGCGAGTGGATGCCGTCAAAGAGGAAAACCTCAAGCTAAAGTCGGAGAACCAGGTTTTGGGTCAGTACATCGAGAACCTGATGTCTGCCTCCAGCGTGTTCCAGACGACCGACACCAAGAGCAAACGCAAGTAGAGCTTGCCTCAGAGGACCCACACAAGCCGGACCACCACCTGCACAAACACGCATCCTCCACAGGAACCCATCCTCATGCCCCTCATTTACATCATGCTTCCTAACGACAAACAAGTTCACAGACACTAGAGGGCAGTGTTACATGAAACCTAACACAGGTAACAATGAAACCCATTCAGTGTTACTTCTGTTGAAACCTCATTCTTTTGTCATCAACTAAATTGGATTTGTGAGCAAAAGCACTTAATTCAGTTACAGTTATTAATTTTACATATGCACAATCGGCATCAGGCACGCTTTTAGAACAAAATAGCTAAGGTAAATCTACTGTGGCTGGCTGTCAGTCTTTAACATGTAGAATGTACAGCGCATAATGTTAATGCCTCCATTTTAGTGCTAAAGCAGTTTTTAAACCATATTTATATCAGGTTTTAAATGGTATTAGCTGGACCCTAAAAAGGTTTAGAGCTGTTTTAGTTAGATTTTTAACAGGTTAAAGGTGGTTTTACTTAGAGGTGCAAGGTTAATAGGTTAGTTTGACTTTAACTGCCCAGTAGTAGTTGTTTTTAAATAGGGTAAAATAAACTAGAT
Organism: Neodontobutis hainanensis; assembly: GCA_024349245.1. Taxonomy (NCBI): domain Eukaryota; kingdom Metazoa; phylum Chordata; class Actinopteri; order Gobiiformes; family Odontobutidae; genus Neodontobutis; species Neodontobutis hainanensis. The sequence goes on from JALDNG010001414.1 coordinate 54,949, forward strand.
TGGGAACAAAATGGGCTCTCTGGTGCACGATGAAGAAGCTGTGCTTTCCAATGATATTTTTTAGTTTTAGTCAGTAATTTGTGGAAAACCAAACAAAGTACTACCACTTTTAAAGATATTGATAAAAATGAACACAATGAAGTGTTCAATGCAATAAAGTGTTTCAAAGTAATTGATAAAAAGAAAAAATGGTTCAATTACAGGTCTGTTTTCTTTGTGCACTTTAACTACTAAAAGTAACTAAACTCATTTCATAAAGTATGTCCATTGACACACTCATGTAAAATCTTTTGGTTCTAAACTCTTGATGCAAATGTGATTCAAATGACCTCACCCGTTTGTTGACAGCCGTCACGGCAGAGCAGCTCTGAACAGGTGGCTGTTTGTTCAGTCATTTGTTCTCAACAGCACAAACAGAACCGCCTTAAAAATCACTCATAATGTTGACACACAGTAAGGTTCATTCAGTCAACAGTGTACGGGCTCATTTCCAGAAAATACAACATCCACAGAACAAATAGCTTCTGAAAATGTATTCTTTTTAGGAATAGAAGTATATTGATGTGCATGACATGTAACCTGCCCTACCAACCACTTTTTAATAGAGTGGAAATGTTTACCCCGCTTTCCTAAAGTGTACACTGGACTGCTCCTAAAGTGAGAAAAGGCACAATCCCCTTCTTCTTTACCAGGATTGCTGCAATGTGATGTGTAGGTTTGTTTCCATAGTTGCCACTTGGACTGCTACGATTTTGACTGTACAGTGATGTTGACCTATCTATGATGTCAAAACCTGAACCATGTTTTTGAAATGTCTGTTGCATTTGACCTTGTATACATGATTTGTAAGATTAATTCATTTGGATTTAAAAATAAAGCAATGTAACTTTTTGGCGGTGTGTGTGCAACGTGCATGGTCAAGTTGTTTTTATACAGAACCAATCAATATAAATGCGAGAAGTTACATTAAAAGTTGTTGGGTCTTTTCTAATTTAAAAGCAAATCAATTGCTTCCGACTTCATTCTGCCACAGACTAACTCTTATATCAGTTCGGAAGGACAACTGTGATGATACTGAAAACCAAGCTTCAGTACTCATTTAAATTGATCATTTTAATGAGTTAATGTTGTCACGTGACTCAGCGGCACAAGTAACAGCTCAGCAACAAGACATGCGAGCGCTGTGTGGAGTTATTTTACTGCAGTTATAGATGACACTGCCATTTGTGATCAGTGTAAAAAGCCTATATTCTTCTGTGGTAACATGAACTCACACAAACTCAGAATATTGCACCAAAGAAAACAAAAAAACTAACTGCACGACCCCAGCACAAGAGTCACTAGAGAAAAACCTGTAGCTCAGGTACTAATTATGTTCAATCAGTTAAAATAAAAATATGCCTAAAAAGGTGATGAATGTGTCCCTGAAAAATAAAATGACATTCATTTGTGGCAAATGGCTACATTTAATAGAAATGCAATGTTGTGCTACAGTCAGTAGGGAAATTGTAACAAGGTACATAATGTTTCATTTAATAAAATGTTATCAGAGCTAAAAGAGACATTCTTCTGAACATCTCTTTGAAAGGAACTGATCCACTAGATCCGGCTCCCTCTCTACTGTATGTGCTTTCTCTGGTTGGCTTGCCGCTGTTGTGTGTTTTGTAGAATGGCCATTCCCTAAATCCTCAACCTACCTTCCTTTTTGCCTGAACGCAAGTCTAGTCTGACGTGGCAGTAGTCACCTTTTTCAGCCCATCCGAGTTTGCAGGTATGTCACTGGAAAGTGAACAAAATCCCCAGTTTCTATAAGTCTGAAGGAAAACAAATTAACCCTACCAAAAATGTTTTAATTTTTGGTTTATTTCCTTTTGTGTTTCAAGTTTCACTTCTCAAAACAGGTTGGTCAGGTTGCCGTGTGAAGGAAAGAAAACAAATAAAAAGGCATTAATTAACAACAGGCAACGTTTTTTTAATTTCCTGTTAATAAATAAATGTGTACAAACAAATTAAGTAATGAAAATTAAATGAATTAATGAAGTAACAAAACTGTTGCAGTGTCTGTCTTTAAAAGGTGAACCATGATCAAATCTCTTTCAAAGTCTATAGTCTGAGCTACTTCACTCCTTGTAGTCATCTCATTCTGGAAGGGCAGCCATCATTTAGATTCTTCAAACCTGAATAAATATCTGAGAAAAAAGGTATAGATTATTAAACATACAGAGCTTATATTAAAAGAATGAATTTCTTGATCAGACTGATCTAATGTGGTTTTGCATAAAGCTCCAACAGGTAAGACCAGTTTTTTGATTCAAAGGAAAGTGCGCATCATTTCACAAAAAGAGTTGCGCCATGTTGCAGATGGCTGCCAGGCTAATCACTTCTTCAGCATTCTGAAATGAGACTTGTGGAATAGGACACACCTCTCTTAGGACAGCCCAAAAGTCAGAGTTGTCCTGAATGACAAGGCGGAGCGCTGAGATGGGCTGCAGTGCTGGGTTTATTGTTCCCTCACCCACTCCCTTCTCAAACTTGCCTAAAAAAATAAATAAATACATTATATATATTAATTAAAAAATAACCTGTTTTTAGAAATGCAGAACTTGATTATGATTAGTCTGTTTAATACATGTCTCACTAATCATGAGTTGAAAGTGCATTTCACAAAACACATGCACAAGATATTTTCCAGAACTCATGGCGTCATAAAACCCAAAATGCAACCATTATTGTACATCTGTACACTGAAAAGGCTTTGAACAAAAGCTTTGAGCCCACTTCCAGGCAGCTTGTAGCATATTCGTGGTGACCCAACAATAGCCCAACCATTCTTGCTTATTCCTGCCAGTACAGCAGATTGAACACACCGACTCCTGTGATGTGTAGAACATTAGTAATGTATCAGTAAAACCAGAAGCTGGGAGATAAATAATATAATTTAATTATTTTTCACTTTGTATATTTTCAAAAATAGACAAATGCTAGTGAATTAGTTTATGCAAATTAGCCACGTGCTTTGATTAAACTGAACTAAACTTTAAGTGATACTAAACCGGCTCTATGGAGGCTCGAACCAAAAGGCATCAAACTTGTATGTAATTTCTTCCACTCAAAAAAACAAAACTTAATTAAAAAAATATCAGATGGTAAAAGAAAATTTATTATTTTTAGCCATACCAATTTGTTTGTTACTATGGCACTTGTTGTTTGCGTCTTCTTAATCATGTTTAATCTTTAATCACTGGACACTTTGCATCCGCTGTTGCCTCCAGCATTAAACCTGATCATTCCAAAAATCTAAGCAGGACTAGACTGAGAGACTTTATTAGGTTATTAGTTGTTATTGGTTGTTCTTAGATTTTTCTAAAGTACAATGGTTAAAGCTTTCAGTTACCAAGCACTTGTCTTTTTTCCTGTCTTTCCTGTTTGACAGGGCTTATGGTCATGAAATATAAAAGAGATAAGCTGCTCTAGGTTTAGAAGCTGGGGCAGTTATGACGCACTGGAGAAACTGCTGTTGCAACATTGGGCTATAGAAATAAAACGGAATTAAATTAAATTTGGTCAACCAAAGATGTAGCCATGTTAGCTAATCCTTGAGGCTAACCGTTTACATCTGATGTGGTAGATGGTGGAGGCAGACCTGTTCTACTGTATATTGTAGTGCTGTTGAAATCAAGTCTCAGATGTGAGGGTCATCGACACGGTCCTATACTTTTGGGACAGGGGACTTTCCACCTTATCTCATGTAACCCAAATTTCTCTGCTCAGAGACAAAGTATCTCTTATCAATGTTTTTTCATACCCAGAGCTAGCACAAAAAGTTAAGTATATTATTCAATATCGCAAATAAAAACCTGGTACAATCATGAATGCCCTTGGTGTGCCACTTTAAGGAAAAAATGACATTGTTTCATTCAGATGTTGAGAGCATTGTTACTTTTATGGCCATAGTTGTAAGTTTAATCAACTGACCAAAGACTGATCAAACACTAAAATGTGACAAAATAAATAAATAAATGGTACAGATAAGGAAAAAGGACAATTGCTCTTCAAAAGAACACAAATAATAATAATATAAATAACAATAATATATTTTTAAAGGGAACACTGCTGAAGCCTGATTTTGTTTTGTAGCATTACCTATAACAATGAAGCCACCACTGGATGTTGTGTACTCCGCTTGGTTGGATCTTTCTAGTGTCAACATCTGTGGAAATAAGGTAACATTTTGTATTGAGCAATATTTTCACACAGTTAAAGTCAAACAAACAAAACCGTGAATTTGCAAATATCAAATACAATATTTGCAAGACACAAGAAAGTAAAGCAGGTTATTTAAACCACATATCCAAATTGAAATGTCTTTGGCAAGGTATTGAAATAAAAAGCAAACCTGTAAAAATGTATTTAGTCAAAATTAGTATGAGGTATTCCGCTTCAGTTTAAAACCAGATGTAAAGGAAGGTGTTTTTAATCAATAGCATTATTTAATTCTGAAGAGAACTTTTCTGAACAACACTATTTTAACCTTGGAGCAATAACTTGCCTGTTCCAAGGCCAGTTATTGATCAGATGATAATGGCCCTGCCCAGTTTCGACACTCACCCCAGATTATTCAGCAGAGTTGCTGTGCAATCATTAACTAACTCTGACTATTACTGTTGTTGAACGGCCTGCTCCACCACGGATTACTGTCGATACATATTTGTGGATGATCCCACATACTACATGCACCGACGTAGGACAATATGGCTCCACCAAGCCTCTCTCTAGCAACCCCTTAAAAGGGCTTAGAATAAGGACGCCACCATCCACAATGCACGATATATAAATGATCGGCCATTAATAAAAACTGAATCCAATTACTAGTTCCGATATTACTGCGACTAAAATGGCTGCATATGCAAGTGAAAAACTGAGGTGGTGGGATTTGTGCAAGTGAAGACAAAAAGTGCTGCTGCTGAAAGCACTGTTATATGTCCCAGTCAAATCTAAACTGTGTGATGGCTGTTATTAAGCCCAAGAGGAAACTGTCTGTCGTGTGTGTAGCTAATCACAACAACGTTCACTCGCCAGAGTCACGCTGCTGCTCTCTCGCTCCACCGTCCTCTCTCAATGCGGACTGCTTATTAACAAGCAAACTTTATTAACTAATAGATCACTGAATTCACATTAACCTCCACACTGTTCACTCCCAGCGGAGGACAGGAGTGCTACTTAGGAACGCTTAAGGCTGATTTATGCTTCTGCGTAGGGGGTACGCCGTAGTGTACGCCGTAGGCTACGCACGTAGGTGACGCCGTCGTGAGCATTTATACTTCTGCGTATGTCTGTTTTGCTCTGCAGTACACCGCCGAAACGCTAGTTGACGCGAGCGGGTTCCACTGTGTTTGAAACGACATTTCAGTCACCCCACGGAATTGTTTTTTTTTTTAATATATTTTTTTCACCCCACGGAATTGTGCCAAGGCAAAACAACATTGTGTGTCGTGGTCAACCTGGTGTTTAAATTGTATTGGCGTAAAATATAATGCACCAATAAATGACATGAGGGATATTTTATTTTTTTTAAGTTTGTACTATACATACAAATGGTGGAACTATGTATAAGACAATGCACCATGTAAAGGTGCAATGGTCTATAATTGTTTACATTAAATAGATGCAAAAGAGCAAACTATACAAATAAATTAACTTTAAGTTCTTAATGTACTGTAACCTTAACCATAAAATATACATACAGCAGGAACAAACATAATTGGTTCAAACTATATACACAAATTGTTTGATGCAAAAGATAGTAAAAAAAACAGGTGCAATGGTCTTAAATTGTAAATTAAAAACAGATGCAAAAGAGCAAACACAGACACATGTGCAACTATTAGTTAATGTTTATTTACAATAACCTTCACACATTTTTTGAAACAGCAGTATTTTTTTTTTAATAAAAAGTGTAAACCATATACAAATGTGGGCATGACAGTGCAATGTATTAATGTGCAATGATCTACAATTATTATCAAAAATAGATGTAAAAGAGAAACTTCACAAATGATTCAAACTACAGTATAACCTGCATGAACTGGTGTGAACAGACAATAAATAAAAAGCTGAAGTGCAAACTATATACAAAAATAACTAAAAATCTAAAGTGCAAACTGCAGATACAGTGCATTTCCATATGCATTGCCTGCACTCTGTGGTCCTCCGCAGCAGATCTGCAACAGTTTGTCCAAACCTGTCGCTCTCATCATTGCCTTGACACAGTCTCTGTTGAGCTCCACCCGCCGTTCCTCCAACTGAGCCTCCAACAGAGCAACCTGCACTTGGACCCAGTCATCTTTTTCTTTTCTCTTTCTTTTTGTGCTATACTTGGACTGTGGGACAGAAGAGATGGCTGCGGGACAGAAGAAATGGCTGCGGGACAGAAGAGATGACTGGGGACAGAAGAGATGACTGGGGACAGAAGAGATGGCTGCAGGGACAGAAGAGATGGCTGCGGGACAGAAGAGATGACTGGTGATGGGGGCTCTACTCTACCACTTGGTAATCGGTCATCATCGCTGATGGCTGGAGGTCTCACATCCGATAAACCAGTGGAGTTTGAGCTGGTATCAGTCCCATCCTGTGAATATGAAAAAAATAGCAAATAGTATAAGTTATACATAAAAGATGATGCATTCATTGTTAAATCATAGATAGATAGAGCTATAATAACAGCATATTCATACATTGCAAATGCTAAATTGTTGCATTTGTATTTTCTGTAAGCCAAATAAAATTACAATCTATTATATTACATAAATACAACCCATTACATATAATTACAACCTATTACACATGCTTTTGGACTCACAGGTATATTATTTTTGCAAAAAAAATACCCATGTGGTAGCATTGCTAGTTAAGTCAGCTAACGAAACACAATAGAGGAGAGGTACATAAAAGGACGTGCATTATTTACCTTATCGTCAAAGTTTGACTCCGTAGTCGATGTTTGACATGAGGTGCCAGCCAAGATAGGAATATATAAAACGCTGGGATTGTTTTTCCTCCTGGATCCCCGCTCCTTGAGGCAAGTTTTTTTACGGAGACGAGCGCACTTGTCTCGAGAGTTCTTCCATCTCTTCATGCACTCCGCTACATCTAAACCCACGTTGGAGAAGGCTGTATTTCCTCACTTCTTCAATTAATCGCTCGGTAACTTAGTCCATTTCCATGTTGGCTCTTCACTGAATTTCGGAATTTAAAAATGGCGGGCGGTCCAGAGAGCAGAAGACCATTGCGGAAATGCGTAGGAGGAAACGTGATACTATCCAAGCCGACCAATCACAGATCTTACGGTCCGCGTCGTCGCGACGCAGCGTAGTTACATTTTGAGGAGGTGCGCGCCAGGCTACGGCGTAGGGTACGGCGTAGGGTACACGTCACTGCGTATGCTACGCCGTAGCTTCGACGCGCACCCTACGCAGAAGCATAAATCAGCCTTTAGGAGCGACGAGAGCGTCCAGATCACAGTGAGGCTTATGAGACGTTCAGGAACACAGCGTTAATCCAACAATCAACCTCCTTGAACATAAAGACCAGCAATATCTAAATACAGCCCAAAGATGATGTAGAACTTGTGTAGAACTTAATGCTCTCCTCAGATAAAGATAGCGTCAGACTTGTGTTTAATCTGCTGCAGTTATTTCCATAATAATAATAAAATAACTATCCATCCATCCATCCATCCATCTTCTACGGCTTATCCGGGGCCGGGTCATGGGGGCAGCAGTTTAATCAGAGACGCCCAGACTTCCCTCTCCCCAGACACTTCTGGGGGCATACCAAGGTGTTCCCAGGCCAGCCGAGAGACATAGTCCCTCCAGTGTGTCCTAGGTTATCCCCGGGGTCTCTTCTCGGTGGGACATGCCCGAAACACCTCCCTAGGGAGGCCAGGAGGCATCCGAAACAGATGCCTCAGCCGGCTCCTCTCGATGTGTAGGAGCAGCGGCTCTACTTTGAGCTCCTCCCGAGTGACAGAGCTCCTCACCCTATCCCTAAGGGAGCGCCCCGCCACCCTGCGGAGAAAGCTAATTTCGGCCACACGTATCCAAAATCTTGTTCTTTTGTGACCATAGGTGAGAGTAGGAACGTAGATTGACTGGTAAATCAAGAGCTTTGCCTTACAGCTCAGCTCCTTCTTCACCACGACAGACCGGTACATCGACTGCATCACTGCAAAAGCTGCACCGATCCGTCTGTCAATCTCACGCCCTCCTTCCCTCACTCGTGAACAAGACCTCGAGATACTTAAACTCCTCCACTTGAGGCAGGAGCTCTCCACCAACCTGAAGGGGACAAGCCACCCTTTTCCGACTGAGAACCATGGTCTCAGACTTGGAGGTGCTGATCCTCATCCCAGCCGCTTCACACTCGGCTGCAAACCGTCCCAGAGAACACTGAAGGTCCTGACTTGATGGAGCCAACAAGACAACATCATCTGCAAAAAGCAGAGACGAAATCCTGTGGTCCCCAAACCAGACTCCCTCCGGCCCCTGGCTGCGTCTAGAAATCCTGTCCATAAAGATAATGAACAGGACCGGTGACAAAGGGCAGCCCTGCCGGAGTCCAACATGCACTGGGAACAGGTCTGACTTACTGCCGGCAATGCGAACACGGACCGGACAGCCTTTAGCAAAGGGCCCCGGACCCCATACTCCCAGAGCTCCCCCCACAGGGCGCCACGAGGGAAAGAGTCGAATGCTTTTTCCAGATCCACAAAACACATGTGGACTCGTTGGGCAAACTCCCATAAACCCTCCAGCACCATGGAGAGGGTATGGAGTTGATTAAGTGTTGCAAGATTGGGAGGAAAACCGCATTTCTCCTCCTGAATCTGAGGTTCAACTATCGGCCGCATTCTCCTAAAATAACTAATATTATAATAAACATGGTTATTATATGCCTCACCCAGGCTTTAGGTTAACAGTTTACTGACTTGTGTTACGGGCCAAATTAGAATGTAAAGCATTTAAAAAGGGCTAGAAGAAAATTAGTAAGTATGTATATTTTCTAAACTAACGTTTTTATTAAAATGTACAATAATCCCGAGAAGCACTTATGGAAGAGGATTAGGGCCACTGTGAAATAGTTTTTTTTAGTGTAGCGTTCTGTGATTAAAGTGAGAATTCTGAGAATAAAGTCAGAAGTATGGGTGCTTGTAAGGACAGGCTTTGTGGTAGAAAAAAAGTAGCAAAATCCATATAATTAACTATATAAATTATTTGAACATTTATTGATGAGGTTGTGACACTGCATGTTTGTTTCGCTCACTTTAGGTTTCAGAAAATACATGTTTGATACGCTCTTGTGGTCTTTCTCACACACTTTTGCTAAGGCAACAGTCGGCGGGCCTGTTCACAACGGAAACCCGGCCTATTTTAGAGGTTTATCTTAGAAAATGAATAAACACGCACGTAGGGTGGGGAATCAAAGCTTATATTTATAATTACATAAACTAAACACAGGTTTCAAATATCTAATAGTCACACAGTTATCATAATGTGTCACTCTTAAGTATATCTTTTGGAGGCTAAAGGGATGAGTGGGAATCGAACCTGTGACCATTAAAATGTTCTTAGTCCAAAGACTGCCTCCAGTTCCATTACACCACTTCCGTTACAACCTGACTATTGGTCAGAATACTAACTCAAGTTACCAACTCAAACTGGTGACATTGCAATTCAACAACAATACTGCTTCATCTTGCAACGCCCCAAACCAAATGTGTTATCTCAACCTAAAATCCTTGCATCATTTATTAATGTCCGTTTTGTGGCTTTGGTGATGTGTATGCTAACCTGGTAAAGGAGATCTGAGTTTAAAGTTTGCACCCTTCTATGAAACATTCAAGCCAGTTTCAAGCCAAGTAAAACCACTTAAAACCTACCCAAATCCATATACAACCAGACTGGGGCCAACCCGTTAGGGTCCAGGTTAAGGCTTAATCCAGTTTTAGGCTGGGTAAAAGCCAACAGACAAAAATGGTGTTAAGCCACAAAAAAAACTCAAACAACAAACAAAACACTCATGTTCAAGTTAAACTACTTTAAACCAGTCAAAATCCAGTTCTAACAAGGTTAAATCCATTTTAAAATAAATTTATTTATTTATTCATTAACATTTTTTCGTGAGGATTAATCCCTTGAGATGAATCATCTCGTTTTTGAGGGGGTCCTCTTACTCTTATTCACTCACTAGGGACAATTTAGAGTTGCCAATTAACCTGTACATGATGTCTTTGGGCAGTGGGAGGAAGCCGGAGTACCTAGAGAGAACCCACAGTAACACGTGGAGGACATGCAGACTCCTCACAGAAAGACCGGAGTCAGCCGAGAATGTTTGAGTTGGCCGGGTTTTGAACTCACGACCTTCTTGCACTTGGCCTAAGTGTTAAACTACTCAAAATCTATTCAAATCTGAATCTGCACCAATAAGGAACTGGTTTCAGCTGGGCTGAGCTGCTACTCAGTGTGGAGCGCGCCTGTTTGAGGTCGAACTGAAAGATTTTGTGAAAGTGACACTTTGAAAGATCATGTCAACCGAATTGTAGCTTTGTTTGACCGCCTGACTACGGCCAACTTCACAGTTAACTTGGCAAAGTGTGAGTTTGCTAAGGCGACAGCGACCTATTTTGGGCCGTGTTGAAAAAAAAACTGCTGATGCATTTCTTGGGTCTGGTAGGTTATTATCGGGCTTTCTGCAAAAACTTTTAAACTGTAGTTGCTCCCCTAACGGCCTTATTGAAGGGCAATGTTAAGTTTTTGTGGTCTATTGAGTGCCAGATGGCATTTGAGAATGTTAAAGATTTGTTATGTTCTGCACCGGTCCTTACAGTTCCATGCTTGGAGCAACCTTTTAAGCTAGAAGTAGATGCAAGTCTTGTTGGGGCAGGTGCCGTGTTGCTCCAAGAAAAGGAAGGGGTAGATAGACCAGTCTGCTATTTTTCTAGGAAGTTTAATTCCTATCAACTTAACTATTCTACAAGAATTGGAGGCCCTAATTTGGGCACGTCAGCATTTTGATGTTTGTCTGGTCAGGTCCCACTAGTTAAAACAAAACCACATCTATACAGACCACAACCCTTTGACTTTTTTAAGTTCACCAAGTTGTCCAAACCGTAGACTGATGAGATTGGCGTTATTCCTGAAATCATATAACATAACAAAAAAATAAAAAATAAAAGTACAGAGAATCTGGTGGCGGATGCTTTAATCCGAGCGGCCTCTGAGTGGTCTGCCTACTTGCAGATCGGAGACCCGGCTGGCACCTGGGTTGTTTGCTTTGAAGGTTGACTTTGTTTTAGTTTGGTCCAAATTTTCCTTAATTGTTATGTCTGCTTGTGTCTCTTTGTTACGACCCCTTAAGCCAGGTTTAGACAAAACGGTTTCCCCATGAAGCATATGTGAGGATGGCAATGTTACCGTCTCCGTAGCCCAAGAGCAGAGACATTGGATCTGGATACTAGTCTTCTAGAATGTCTCTCCAATTGGACTGAATTTAAGATGTGACCAAAACACAGTGAATAAAAGTCCCTTCCACTGACTTGCATTTAAGACACATAGGTGACATTTGAGGGTTACTTTTGTTTCTTTGCCCTGGGGAAATCTGTACTGTGTAATGTGGTGTCAGAAGTAAGCATGCTCTTCTTCTTAACTATGAAGTCTTGGATCTCGGAGGCGCCTAAGAAATGGCTGTTGGATTTGAGTTGAGTTTTTCCAGGAGGTGGAGCAAAAGCACGCAAATTGAAGTAACTCGAGATGTACAGTATTTGGTTAGACAGGGGCAGTACCAACATATGTACAATAAACGGCTTTTTGACCAGCACAATTTTGAAAAACAATCAATAAGGATAAGAAGCATTGTGTGAAGGCTGCATGTTCTGTCCAATATTGTACAAGCCAAGCCACATTTGTTTAATAATGGATGTTTAATAAAGTTTGTAATATCAAAAGAGGTCTAAAAGGTTACCAAAGTTTACCATACCACTTTGGAGACAATGTGGCCCTGTGTCATCTTGAAAAGGTGAAGCTAAATACTAAAGTGGGCTTAAGAAAAAATAAAATAAAAATAAAAATTGTTACTAGACTACGTAGAAAATTTTTGGTTTGTGTGTTCCTATCACACCATTGTTAAGAGTTTAGATTTAGAGGGGTGTGTGTGTAAGGAGGGAGGGATTGTTTTAGACTGGGCACTAGAACACATCCAAGCACCTATCCCCAGCAAAACATGCACTGTTTTGGAAGGGATTAATTTTGCATCCCTAATGTGATCAAGTGTATTTGTGTAAAACACATTTTTGTGAGCGCAGTACCTCCTCGTCGGCCTTTTCCAACAACCACATTGGGCACAAGGCTGTGGGGGTGCCGTCTGAGGTGGGGCATATAGACGTGAAGATTGGGCTTGTTGAAGTTCTGATGGAGTACGTTACTCTCTCTCTGGTGTACAAGGTCTATTTAAAAAAAAAAAAAAAAAAAAAAAAAAAAAAGATAGTTACATGAAACATGTTGGTCTTTTTCCCTGAGGATTCTTGTAATTATTCTTCCATCACATACCTGCTGAAATGGGGGTTGTGGTGTTGCTGCTAGACCGAGTGCTAGCTGGGGACAGGTTCTTCAGCTGCTCCAGGATGTTGCTGAGCTCTCTGCTAACCTGACTGCCCAGCTCCTCTGCCGCCAGAAGACGCTGATGAAGACTGTGCACATTTGGCAGCTCCACTGGTGACCCTTGTGGATAATTAAATACAAAGCACCAATGTTACCATGTATTGGGTCATTTCTGCAGACCACAGCGTTCAACACTGGATATACAGTGGAATGAATCTATACGGTTTACAAATGTAATTTTAGCATCATTATCTTATATGTGAGGAGGAAAATGCAGCAGCAGTAATTTTGACACACTTTGTAGAAACCCTGACATTTCCTACTTCTCTTTCATAAAATTACTATGGAGTAAATATGAGTATTATTTGCCAGTGGGTCATTTTTACCCCATTGAGAAAACTGTGTAAAAAAAGATAATTTAGATGCGTAGGCACCATATCCTCTCAATGTATACACTAAAAATGTGTATGGATGGACACTACATTAGGGTAAAGTGACCCCTGGAACTTCAGGGGCCTGTTGGAATGTTGTTGAATACTTACTGTCCAAATTATTTGGACACATTAACATGGATAGACATGACAAGGCAATTTTATTTATACTGCACAATTCTTACACTGGCGTCATTAAAAATGCTTTACAGAATTTTAGAAAGAAACTAGAAGTAAATATAAAACTTAATTAAAAGACAGAGTGCAGATCAAAACACTTTCAGTTGTCTTTACTGAATGCAGGCGGAGCTAAAGAGAAATATTTTAACTTCCTCTTACTTTGTTAAAGTTGAGGCTTGTTTTACTTTATCTGGGAGGCTGTTCCAGATTTTTGCCGCATGAAACTTAAACGCTGCTTTACCCTGTTTAGTTCTAACTCTGGGCACGAGCAGAAGGCCTGTCCCAGATGTTCTCAGAGTCCGAGGAGGCTCATAAGCAAGTAGCATTTCAGAAATATATTCATGTGCTAAACCAATAAAAGACTTGTAAACCAGCTGTGATATCTCAATGTGTTACATATTATTATTATTATCAAGTTAAATAGCTACACTGGGCCCTTTAAGAATTTTCCTGAAAAAAAACAACAACTTCATTATAAACAATAGAAAGACAGAAAATTTGAACTCCTCAAAATAAAATCATTTAAATCACAACTGCACAGCATCGCAGGAAGTAGGGGTGCTGAAGCAACTTGGCACCAGCGCTGTGGCCTGAGCCATTAGTAGATATCAGTAAACAAATTAGGAATTAATACAAAAAAAAAAATGAATTAATAATTATTGTCTTGTAGATTAAAAATAATTCAACCATACACCCTTTTTTCCCCAGCAGGGACCAGGGTGCTGGTTCGGAGCTAGTGCTATAGCCGGTTTGGAGTTGGTTTAATTTGCGAGCCCATAAGAACCACAAGAGAGCCATGTCTGACGTCACCAAATACGTCCAACCCAGCAACGCTAGTGCCAAACACACCAGTAATGCTATTGCCTTTAATTAATCCGTTTTGAGGACAAACTCTCCTCAACAGGTTGCAGCTTTAGCCTCTTTACAGGCCTTTGTATAAAATATTATTAGTTAAGGGCAGTGGCCCCTTCTGAGGCCAGGACTTAAAAATTTGAAATGTAATCACAGTCTAAACCAGGTTTACTCAACACAATAGATGAGCAATTTACTATACTGCAAAAAACACACTCTTTCATTTGGGAACCATCATTCAAAATGTGCTTTACATTTAAAAAAATGCTTTGTGTGCAAGTGTGACAGATTTACCACAAGCTGTACAATAGTCACAGCGAGAGAAGAGCTTTATCAATCTAATAATGAGTAACTGCAGCTGTGGGACACAGAGGTTACAGAGGTAACGTGAGGCTGGGTCAGGATAAGACCAGGTCAGAAGTGGATTCAGAGACATTTCCGGCAAGAACAGAACATTCACTTATGTTTAGAGCCAACATTGGGCCAACAAGAGAAGCTTGAGGTGATTTTATCCCTCCTGTTATAAATCCTGACAGATAAGAGCAGGGGTCACAGGTCAGGCTACAACAGCTGCAGTGATGTCCACATTTTAAGATGTAGAAGTAATATCTGTAATAATTAGACCACAAACTCATTTTAAAACATTATTTTGTCATCTTTTAAATACACTTCCTAATTGTAGGGCTTATTAAAAGCAGGCTTAACTCACTCTCACCAAAGGTTGATAGTCATTATTACAGATAATGAAATGTCACTTATGAAGCTTAATATGTTTTAGAATGTGATAAATGTAAAATCCTCATGCTTTTACTTTTAAGAGTGTATCAGTGAAAAAAATAACAGTTCCCAAAAATTGTAGGCCTACTTGCTCTATAGTAATCTCGTAACAGCTGTTAAAATACACCACAATACCTGAAATTTCACTTACATTCTGTTTAAAAATGTCTTTGTGTCAACCACTGTCTTTAGCTAAATGTGTCTCGTGCCTCCTTAGTTCACACTTCCTCTAAAGCTCTAAACCAAAAGTCACTACTGAAGTAGGCCACCTGAGCAGAACTTGTGGTAGTCAATTCCTGGCATGCCTCCTTTACTCATCCTGGAATGAGTGTATGGTGTGTAGCCTATATATAATTTTTAAACAGTTAGTCATGGCCTTTTCTAGTCTAGTCTTTTTAAAATGTATATTTTTAGTCCAAACTATGAATACTATTTTGCAGATATTGACAAACGTGGTACAAGTAGCAGACCTGATATCAGTCAGCTAGGTTAAGTTAACCAACAGCTGCTTTACATTTGACAAGGTTGAGCATTGAGTAGTTCAGCTAATTTGACTCAACAGGTGTGTATTATTAGTTTGCCCATACACACTTAAAAAAATAAAAAATAAATAAATACTTTTTTTTTCTAAGTTTGTTGTGTCATGACATCTTACCTTCGTCAATGGAAACAGACTTAATCCAGGTAACCGTTAAAAAGCAAACGCAAGCGAATAAACAGCCAAGTCTGACGGAGGAGACCCTCATTTCATCCTTCACAGCCCCGGGTTTGAGAGCACGGCGTCGCCAATGCGTGCAGGGCAGAGAGCAGGTGGGCTCGCGACAGCCTGCTGCACCTGAGTCACGCGGAGGTAGAATGAGAGCGCGAGGCCAGTTCAGGGGAAAAAAATGCTGCCGTTACCTGGGACCGCCTACCATTAGCTCAGAGCAAGCCTATACCAAACAGGCCCCGTTAAAGCCCGCACACTTTAACAGTCGGAGGTGTGATGGCCTGGCAGGTAAAATGTGAAATAAAATCACATTTTAGGAGGCTAATCTAGGCTACTAGTTGAATAACAAGACATAGACACATTAAAGCTAGACAATTATTATGTCGGACCCAATGTACTGTCCCCTATGTGTTCTTTCCAGTTCATCTCCTTGTGTGGTTCTAGAGAGCGGGAACAGCGGAATACTTAAGAAATAAATTCTGATAATAAAAATGGAAAACCCTACTGCTTCAGAAGGGTTTTTGATAACCTACTTAACCATATAAATTGATTAGTATAGTTAATTTTTGCTTGTATTTATATATTTTTTTTGTTCTTATAGGGCCACTTAGGCCCTTTTCTTCTTGACCAAAATGAGGAATTGGATACCAAAAAGTCAAGATAAACTTTTAACTATTAATTTTGTAAAGTAAATTTATATTTTTATTAAAATTTTTAATCACACAAAATTGATTAACATAATTGATTATAGTATCTGCTCCAGGGGCCTCTGTGGTGCGTTGTTTACCCTTGAAGGCCGAATAAGATAAGATTAGACAGGATACACTTTACAACTATTTTACACTGCCTTTAATATTTAATTGCCTTTAATTGCCAAGTAGCCGACTCTACAGGCTCCAAGTCACCGGACTAAAGTGGTACAATCCCTTTGATGACCGCTAGGCCCTGAGGTTTATGGCCTGCTACACACGTCAAGACGGAGCAAGTCAGCAGGTTATCTAGACTATGTTCCTGCGTATTCATAAAGATTTATATTCATATCTTTCTTTCTCACCGTATGTAGTCATGTATTGGTTATGGCACTCTGTTCATTTCCGGCGGGGGATGTAGCTCAGTGGTAGAGCGCATGCTTTGCATGTATGAGGCCCCGGGTTCAATCCCCGGCATCTCCAGAAGTTTTACTTTATATATTTTTTTCAGACTCTTGATTTCTTAATTTTAAAAACTACTTTAAATTGTAACAAAGACATAACAAAATTCCAAAAGTTGTTTTTACTAATACTAGATTATCATTTTCTTTCAAGAACTCGTAAATATTCGACCCACTTCAATTCATCAAAAATACATTGGCTATATCAATCAATCAAGACTTATTTCGAAAGCACATTAAAACAACATAAGTTGACCAAACGTGCTGAGCACATTTGAAAAAATTTAATAAAAATAAAAATATGACATAAACAATAACATTTCAGAATTATAAAATATGACAAATCAAGAAAAAACATAGTAAGATAGATAGTAAACTAGAATAAAATTTAAGATGTCTATATGTAATCATTAAACTATAAATTGAAATTTGAATTGTAATACAAAAACATCTTACTTTGTAATCTTCAAACCTCTACTAAATTATTATTATTATTTTAAGTGACGTAAAATAACATAACAATAACGTCTATCTCTTTATATCCAATTTACAACAAGAATAAATGAAGCCATTAAACCCATCCAGAATGACAAGAGATAACATGAAAAAATATAAGCGTGCTGAACATCACGCTACTGCCACCTTGTGCACATATATATATGTGCAAGAATATATTCGCGAAATATTATAAACAGTGATTTAAGCCATTTTCGTGTGTTTTTCACATATTGTGTTTTTACTAGTTTAATTTATGATGGATGAAGTGACCATACACAAAATAATAATAGGAGTCAAACACTTCTGTCTCCATGGGCCCAAAGTTTCATTCTACTTCAAACAAAGCTCCTCTTTCTCTAGCAGAGTTTTTAAAACATGATCAGTCATTGTCACACACATTAGTAATCAGACTCAGCACCAAAACTTATGTGTGCAACTCGACTGAGTCAGAAATGGGTGCATGAGCCATCCTGTGTGTCATAGACCCTATTCATAAGACTCTGCTAGATTATTAATAGAAGCACATTGCCATACAAAAGGAGTTTTTTTTGTTGCTATGGGAACACCGGGATGAGCCGACACAATCCCAGACACATAGCTCCATTCAAGTATTAACCAGCCAGCATCCATCAGCCATTAGCCCCCAGTGACCTTTGACCTGCCCCCACAGCTGTGCTCATGAGGAAGCTATCTGTTGTCACGGTGACACAGGAAACACTCAATCCCTAATTATACCAAAATGATGACTTTATGATTTCTTTAACATGTTTTGGGAAGTGTAGTTTTAGTTTTGAGTTACCACTTGCAGACAATGACAGACAACCTTTCACAATCACATTCATTGACTATACCTACACTCATATCTGAAAGGTCATAGTTTCATTAAAATAAAGGTAGAACATATCAATGTCACTTAAGAAATGAATATTGTTGCAGTGTAACTTGATACCAAAAGAAAACATAATGTGTGACAAGCTCGTGGCAAGTTTGAGTCAGCCCCTCGATCTGAACGTCCCGCTGTAGAAGACCTTCAGGGGGATCCAGTTTCCTGCAATAACACCAACACATGTGTTTTTACCATTAGCCGTTGGCACTGCTCAGACAAAAAGCAGATTAGACGGTGTTTAATTATCCCCGTGGGACACCGTAGAAGCTAATAGAGCTCAACCAAAAGCCAAATGGTATTAGCATTGACAATTAATACAGCAAGAATTATGAGCAGTGCTCTGCTGCTCAAGGATCAATATTAATTCAATAATTAATTAATTCAATATTAAAAATAACAATTTGCAAATTGCAACGTTTTAAACAACATTTCCAGTTGTTTTTCAGATTTTTTTATTGGATCTCTTGTGTGGGACATTATTTGAAAAAATAATCATAAACACTCAAAGTGTCAGTTAGCTGACACTTTTATCCAAAGCGACTTACATTGTTCTACAGTAATTACCAGTGTTCCAGCCACTGGAGGAAAGGTGTTTAAGTGCCTTGCCCAAGGACACAACAACAGTATGACCTGTGTGGAGAGTGAGTGAGGAGCAAACCACGTACCTTCCGGTTGAAGGACGACTGCTCTACCCACTGAGCTACTGCCGCCCCAGACCCAGCACAAATCTGAATAAAGAAATGTGCAGTAACTTGGCTCTGGAAATGTTCACCTGTGTGATGAAAAGAAATGTGACTTCCCTTAATGCATGTAATAAAAAACTGTTCCATGTAGAAACTAAGGACTATAGGTCATGAACATTCTGTGGGTTTTAGGGTTGGGGATGGACTGATTAAATTGTGCTAAAACAGAGAGATGATGGCCAGTTTCAAACTCTGTATGTCTTCTCCTCGGTTTGCATCAGTCCCCTGTTTGCATTAAAAAATGAACATGCTCAGACTCTCCATGCAGTGTGCATGCATGGTCAACAGTATTGCTAATGTATTATCAGATCTGGATGTAATCGCCCCCTCTCTCCTGTAGCCAATTCCAAATCCACTGGTGGCCACTCGGGATAATGCAAGGCAAAGAAAAACATGCAGCCCAAAAAAGATTGTCCCCACTGATTACAATGTAGTAAGAAATGCCTAATTTTCATGGGATGCGCCACTTTATATAAACATTTGATATTGTATTGTTTATTGTTTGCTTTCAAATCATAGACTCCACCACCTTCAAGCCCATTGGTCATAACCAAACACACACGACATGGAAGCAGGTTAAACACAAAAGCACAGGGTACCTTTGCTAGGGGCGTACAAACTGTTGGTTTATGATGATTTATTCTGGACCTTAGGCTAATACTACATCTATGATTCCAAGCACTGTCTTAAAGTCTTAATATTTTCCCACCAGTTGTATTACAAATAGGTGCTGGGATTTGTGGTTTTGGTTTAATTCAAGCAGGAATATGTCCTAGAAAACGAGGGTTACAAAACATTAGATCCATGCTTCTTAAACAAACCAGAGTGGAACTAGATCAGTGGGATAACCTTGTTGACCCTCGTCCCACAAGATTAAATGAAAGTCCGAAAAAAAGAAAGAAGAAATAATGCGCATGGTAAACCTCGACTTTGCTTCTAATCCTTCTGTTAAGAGGATTGTGGCTGAAATATCAATGCCAGAATGCCCATGCAGATGTTGAACACGCAAAGCCATCTTCTCTGTGTGACACTGACTAATCCACAGCCCAACTCCACACACTCCTGAGTGTCAGAACTGGGACTAAAGGTTGCTCACTTCTCTGTGAGACGACGGTGTCCAATGATGCAGATATATTTAGAGACAATGAAGTGATTGAAGTGAAGCGGCCCGTGTTTTGTACAGACATGTGAGTCGTTGTGTCCCAATGCTGGTGGAGGTGAAGGGGTGGGGTTTGGGGCTGGGCTTTGAGGAAGAAGAGAAAAAGAGCCATCTGTTCGTCTGGTGGCTCATATAGAGAGAGTGACAGACAGGACGGATGGACGCAGAGGAAGGAGGTAAGAGGAACATCTTTTTTGTTTGGTTGTTTTCTTTTCTTTTTCTTTACAGCCTTAAATGAGCAAACAGAGCACTATAACATTTAGTAAATACAAAGTCACTCAAGTGTGGAGTCATATGTATAAGAATTTAAAAATTTAAAAAGTAAAGATGTTTTCGCCAGTTTCATTTAAGTTAAAGAAATATTATAGATCGTATCGTAGAAATATAATTGGACTGTCATTATTCTCCAAATACAATGTCATTTTAAAAGATAACTTCCAAGGTTAAAGAAAGAATATACACTAAACTCTTAAAATGATAATTATCCTGGTTAATTTGCAGTTAATGTGCAATATGGCTTAGAATTTCTGCTGTTTTTTTATTATTTAGTCTGAGATTCTTCTCACATGAGTCAAATTCTACTCATTTTATTGTAGCAACTTCCATACAATACAAACTATTAATAAAGTGCTCACGAATTTCCTTACATGCGCCTTACAATAAGACCAAAGATGAGCCCAACGCAACAGTTTCTTTGCAGCGTCATACCAAATAAATAAAATCCCTACAAAGACAGTCCAACGTAACTCTCAACTGGTGCTTTCTTAACTTTAAAACGTATCAGTAAAGCACATGAGACCAGGGAACTGTGGGATTTATGGATGAAACACCCCAGTGGCTATATTCAACCGATTTGTTTGATACAATGATTTAGTTTTAACAGAAGTGTACATGGGGTAAACTCAATTGCTATGGCTAGAGGTCTTAAGGAAACAGAAAAAATATTCTGGTTGATCTATTGATGTCATGGTTTGCTTTATTGTTGTAATGTGTTTGCAAAAGGGAAAGCCTTCAAAGTTAAAAATACATGAACGTTTGAGTATGTGTCACGTGGCAGACCTGATTAACACTCAGAGACAAATGGCTGCTTTTCATGCGAGAGGGAAACTGTGCACAGCCTGCGCCTCTTGACTCTTGGCCTCCCTTCTCTTCTCTGCTTTAATCTCATTACTCTAACACTCTTTTCCTGCTCCGTTCATCCTTCCTTCCCTTTCATTCTTTCTCCTCTGCCCCCAGCGCTCCAGCTATACCCTCTAAGTTGATTAAATGAAGCATCTCTGACACGGACACACACAGCGTCCCATCCACCACTGCCCTACCCACTGAGGTTTATGCTAATTCAGCTCCATCTTCTGATTACATTGTGTAGATAGTGTGTCTGCTGGGAGTATACGACCGAGGTTTCCTGTCAACTTCGGTCACCAACAGGGCTTTTTGATGCTGGATACTGTTGTGTTGTAGATAATTTGCAGTTCTTTTTGGATAAAAACAAATTACCAGAACAAAGAGGACATTCATTATTTCATTCTGTCAACCTTAAAAAATCTGAATGTGTGGAATTGTAGGCTGACAAGGAATCTAGCATGTTGGTCTACAAAGTCTGTCAACATTAGATCAAGTGCTGCTGGAATTACAAGTGTTTATTCCAGCAAAAGCAACTTGGCATTAGCCAAAAAATGTAGGCTTCAGCAGATGAAGTCTACAAGTTCAGAACTGGGAGAGCCATTTCCTCACATTGACTGTAACATAAGAGGCCACTTATTTTTTACTGCCTCTAATGCTTCTAAATGTAGTCTTAACTTACTCAACATAACGTTTTGCTTTTACTTTTTGAAAGCTCTCTTTAATTCCATTCAAAAATGTTAAAAACATTTTAAATGTTAAAAATAATATTTGTCGTGTTTTTTCTGAAAGTTTATTGAAACAATAATACTCATTCAAACAAAATTCAGAGCAGACTTCCTTGTGCTCATTTGAACAGATCCATTGTAAATATAATTTTCCAAACAGCCATTTCTTTAGACACCTCTAAAGAACAGGCTTACTTCTGATGCCACATTATCCCCATTAGAGAGAAGGGTTACATTCTACGTGCCTGTCTAAAAAGAGAATTACCTGCTTTTTTAATGGGCTGAATCAGATGCACTGGTTAAATTAGATGTGATGCAAACATGGAAAACTGAATTAGGTGTGTTTATTGATAAAGATAAATGGGAAAATATTTAGAACCAAAAAGTATATCTGTTTGTAACTGTACCAAGCTGCTACAGTTTAAAATGATTCACAGTGTATAGATCAAAAGGAACCAAATGTCACCTACTGTATGTGTTTAAATGTAAATCACTGGAGGACTTTACTCAGAGGTTTGGTCCTGTCCCTAAAATTCAATCATATTTGAGAGACATTCTAAAAGACATTATGAGAATCTTTAGCGTGACTTTGAATCTGCATCCTGTGTCTCTGCTGTGGGGCTACAGGGACAGTAATGTTGGTTCGCGCTCCAGATTACATCCTCATGTATGCTGCACAAAAGAACATTGTCCTATTTTGGATTAGTGACAGACCTCCCTCCAAGTCAAACTGGTACAAACTTGTCCTGGAACTCTTGCCCCTGGAATACTTGACCAAAATGCTGGCTGTGTTCCACAAAGGGACAGTTCATGGAGGTGTCGGCCCCTTACCTCTGCTTTGTGCTGAGCAGCGCTGTGGACTAGCTGTAGACATTTTTTTATCTTGTCTCTTTGAACCGTGCTGAGCTGTTTGTTTGTTCATTTGTTCTTTGTGTTTTGTTCATTTGTGTTTTTTATATTCAAAAATGTCTATTACCTGGTCCCCAGTCTCCTACTACCTTCAAAAAGTCTGGATTGAAACTTTATTGAAATAATGGTAAATTCACACTTACTATATAATAGTTAATTGAAAGACAAATACGAGAAAAGACAGGTGTTCACTGCATCATGTCTGTAGCACAAGTCCCAAAACCCTTCTGTGCTTTGCAGGTTAAGGTAAAGTCAAATAAGATTCACCTCACCTGACGCCTTTTCGAGTTCAGTTCTTCTAGCATCACCAGATACTTTTTATGGTGGTGTCATGTTTGATACTCGTAAAATTATAATGTGACGCCAAACATTCATAGCATCACGGTTTATTGCTCCAGTATAATTTTACACTTGATTTACAGTTTACAATGACTACAATTGCATATCATAGACCACAAACATTTTTTATTTATTTAATTCTTCTTCAAACATGTTACGTGCACAAAACACAAAATACCAGAAAACATACAACTCCACAACGGCAAGTACAAACAAAGCAAAAACACAAAATATATTGTTTTTACTACACACGAAAGGTTGTTTGCATGTCCAAAAAAAGGAGTGGAAATAAGTTACACTTATCTCCCATTTATCGCCCATTTAACTCAAGGTTAGGCAGACCTCGCTACTTTTCTGCAGTTACTATACAACACAGCTGCTCATCTTTTAACTGCTGCCTGAAATCTAGATCATGTTCACTTTTTCCCCAGACATGGACGCTCACACTTCATTTACAGAGGCCAGTGGGCAGCACTGAAGACTCAACATTAAAGACAGTCAGGGAAATGCAGCCGAGATGAAGATGTGGATTATTCTCCTGTGCATAAGTGAAGGATGGGTGCACACAGCGCCTACTGCAGCTTTCACCACAACACCATCAGCTTCACCAGTGGCACCTACCGAAGATGAGAGCAGCCAACTGGTGGTATATATATAAACCATTTTTTTTTAAGTCAAAGTTGAAATAACTGTAATTGTTTAAATGAATTCCTTTGAGTGGTCCTGATGTGTCTTGTTAGGACTGGCTGATGAAGTATGGATACCTCCCGCCCTCCGACCCCTCCACGGGACAGCTCCAGGCCTGGACAGCGGTTACTAATGCTGTCAGAGCCATGCAGAGGTTTGCTGGCCTCAAAGACACTGGGATAGTAGGTAAGCACTGCACACGTAGCAATGGTAAACGGTGACTTTGATTAAGACTAAATTTGCTGCACTTGCGTTTAACCCCTGTAGATGAGGAGACAATGACACTTATGAAGAGTCCACGGTGCTCCCTACCCGACCAGGACCAGACCTCAGCCCTTCAGCAGGACACAGACATGAGAAAACGAAAGAAAAGAGCTGTGTCAATGTGGACGCGCCGGAACATCAACTGGAGGTCAGAGGACATCCTTTAACTCCTCCTTGTACAACACTATACAAATTTATATTTTTATTTAAAATGAGCTTTATTTGAAGCTATTTGTTTCTTGGATTGGTAAGTTATGTTAATATGACTGACCTTTCATGAAGCCTTCACTTGGACATATTTGAGTCACTTCTAAACTCACAATAGAATTTGTCACTGTCAAAGCTGTACCAGCTGTACTGTTTTTTTTTTTTACATAGTGGATGTGTTGCTAACTAAGTGTAGGTAACTCTGAGACAGCGATGTAACTAAAATGTCAGTTGTTTGTGAGCAGAAAGTGGGTCAGTTTCAGAATAGCCCTGCAGACGTCTGTATAAACTGAAGCTATATGAGAGTGCATCTAACTGTTGCACTGTTGCACTGTTCTAACCACCCTACCACCCGCTGGATCCCATCCCCAGACATCTCCTTCAGGTCATCTCTCCATCTGTCGTGCCTGCTCTCACCCACATCATCAACTCATCTCTCTCCACTGGGTCATTCCCCACACTACACTGTTAGAAAACTACAGACCGGTTTCCCTCTTTCCCTTTACTGCCAAAGTTCTGGAGCGAGTTGTGTTTAACCAGCTCTCCTCCTTTCTCACACGAAACAACCTCCTGGACCAGAACCAGTCTGGGTTCAAGAGAGGACATTCCACCAAAACTTTATGACTCTCAGTCATCGAAGCCCTGAGACTGGCAAAGGCAACATCCAAGTCATCTGTCCTCATCTTACTGGAGCTGTCTGCTGCCTTTGACACAGTTAATCATCACATCCTCCTGCCTTCTCTCAGTGCGATGGGTGTCTCTGGAATGGCGTTACAATGGTTCAAGTCTTACCTCTCGGATAGGTCATTCAGAGTATCCTGGAGAAATAAGGTCTCTGAGTCCCAACATCTCAATACAGGGGTGTCTCAGGGCTCAGTGCTTGGACCGCTACTCTTTTCCATTTACATGACATCTCTTGGCTCTGTCATTCAGAAGCATGGCTTTTCCTATCACAGATGCAGATGACACTCAACTCCACTTGTCATTTCAACCTGATGATACAACAGTCTCTGCTTGTGTCTCGGCGTGCCTGAGTGACATCTCACTTTGGACGAAGGACCAGCAGCTGCAGCTGAACCTTGGAAAAACAGAACTGCTAGTGATTCCTGCCAACCCAAAGACCCGCCACAACCTCTCCATTCAACTAGGCTCATCAACCATTACACCGTCCAGCACTGCCAGAAATCTGGGAGTGGTGATTGATGATCAACTAAACTTCACAAGTCATGTTGCCTGCACCACCAGGTCCTGTAGATTCATCCTCTACAACATTAGGAAAATTAGACCTTTCCTATCGGAGCACTCTACACAAATCCTTGTCCAGGCTCTTGTCTTGTCCAAACTGGATTATTGCAATGCTCTTCTGGCTGGACTCCCTGCTGCACAACCAAACCTCTGCAGCTGATCCAGAATGCAGCGGCAAGAGTGGTCTTTAAAGAACCGAAGAGAGCGCACGTAACTCCTCTCCTCATTAGGTTACATTGGCTCCCGGTTGATGCCTGCATTAAGTTCAAAGCTATGCTATTGGCCTACAAGACCACCACTGGCTCCGCCCCCTCATATCTTCACTCACTGATACAGACCTATGTTTCTACCAGATCCCTGCGCTCTGCTAATGAACCACGTCTGGTGGTACCATCATAAAAAGGAAAAAAAATCACTCGTACTTTCTCTGGATCTGTTCCACATTGGTGGAATGATCTACCTGCTGCTACAAGATCATCAGATTCTGTAGCCATCTTTAAAAAACGCTTGAAAACACATCTCTTCCGTGAACACCTGACTGACAAACACTGAATTCTACTTTCTTTCTATCAATTCCTTTTCTTAAAAAAAATCTTTAGCTTTGCTATCTTTTAACTTTTACTGTGCTAGGTTTTTAACTGACTAGTTTTTTGTGCACTTATGCTTCTTCTTACCTTGTGTTGTTGAAATTGCTTCCTTGGTTTTCCTCATTTGTAAGTCGCTTTGGATTAAAGCGTCTGCTAAATGACTAAATGTAAATGCATCTGTGGCAGAGTTAACACAACCTGTAATGCAGCTGTAACTGCTAATTTATTCATTTGGATTTCTCAAAATGAGTGTTTTGAAAAGTTGCAAATCCATTGACAATTGGCTTAAAGTTTTAAGGGGTAGGGTAGTGCATAGCGATTGGTCAGTTTATTCTTTTTTGTTGTTCCTAGCTACTTAAATCAAGTTACTCTGAAAACAGCAAACATTAACTTTGGTGTGATGTTATTTGAGCAGTGGCAGAGCACTCTGTTTGTCCACTGATAACTAAAGGAGGTGTATGTTCATTTATTTAATTTAATTGTGTTAATGGTCTTTACTTAGATCTGTGTAGTGCTCTTTCTCAGAACGCTCTAGAATAATAAAGTTAAGTATCTTCAACCACTGACACGGTTGCGGCTAAAAGAAAAAGAGTTATCTGAGTAAAATGTGATTCAAATATAAGTCTCTTCCTCAGGTTACAGTCCTATCCTTCATCTTCGACTCTGTCCAGAGAGACCATTCGTGCTCTGGTCTACTACGCTCTGAGAGTGTGGGCGGAGCCAACACCTCTGGAGTTTCATGAGGTGAGTGCTTTCTGGTGAAGATGGTAAGGCAGGCTTTTAGATGTGTTTCTGTTGTCAGAAGGTCTATGAGGACTCCCAAATATATGCAGATGTTTTTAGCTAGTTTATAGCTAATGTACACAGAAAAAACTTGTGTAGAAAAATAGCAAAAAGAAAATGTATCGAGCACATTTCATGCTTAAACAGTGTACTTATTTAGCAAGTAAAAAAAAATGTCTTCAACAAAAAATGAATAATGATTACAGTTAGGTTACGTGAAACAATGTACATTTACCTTTAAAAAAATTATAATAAAAAAAAAAACAACAAGAGTGTGTTTAATTCTAAGATTGAAAAGGGTAGGCCAAAATAAGCTAATGCTTCAGCCTATTAATTTTTGGTTACATATTTGTATTTGTAAATTGCATAATATTTACCAAAATTAACCATTCACTCATTCATTGATTCAAAGGTTAATTAAGGTGTTTTACAGAAGTGACTCAGGTGAGGCAAACAAAAGATGTCATTAAAACCTAAATACAAGCAACGTGCACAGAGTGATCATAATAGTCTTTTGGTAAACAGGAAGGAAAGGAAAGGAGGTATGTTTGGACTGAGGTTATTGTTGGGCCATTTCCAATAGGGATTGGCAGTAAGTTACATTTTTTGGGAGCCAAATGAGCCATTGCAGGTTCACCTGCTTTGGACACAAGCTACAGCAGCTCTTGACAGCTCTTGTGGCTCATATGATGTAAGCAAAGTGTTATTGTTTGTATAATGCACTAACTTCATCCTGTACCACATAGAAAAAAACTCTTCAAGGGTTCTCAACCGCACCGCTCAGTGCCATGTCTCTTTAGGTGGGCAGTCCAGAGGCCGCTGACCTACAGGTGGACTTCCTCAATGGTTTCCATGGTGACGGCTATCCATTTGACGGAGCAGGTGGCACAGTGGGACATGCATTCTTCCCCTCAGACCCCGCCCGTGCTGGAGGGGTTCACTTAGATGGTGAAGAGGAGTGGACCTTCAGACAACCAGGTGCCTCTTAATCCACACCAACTCTCCTCATAAAAAAGACCCTTTCATCATTTCATATTGTG
This sequence comes from Neodontobutis hainanensis, assembly GCA_024349245.1. Taxonomy (NCBI): domain Eukaryota; kingdom Metazoa; phylum Chordata; class Actinopteri; order Gobiiformes; family Odontobutidae; genus Neodontobutis; species Neodontobutis hainanensis. Next base: position 82,898 of record JALDNG010001414.1, read on the forward strand.
ACCTCTGTACCTTCTGTTGCAGCGTCTGAGGGCACCGACCTCTTCACGGTGCTGCTCCATGAGTTCGGTCACGCTCTGGGCCTGGTTCACTCCTCGTCCCGCCAATCTGTGATGAGGCCATACTACCAGGGTCCTGCTGGAGACCCCCTGCTCTACCGCCTGGGACCACAAGACCTGGAGCACATCACACAGCTGTATGGTAGGGCTCAATCCTGCACTTTCCTGCTCATAGCACGGTGGAAACACAGGCCTCTTCAGGGGTTACCTTAACCTGACCTGTACCATACCACTCAGTGGAAAAGACCGGCATTTCCATTGGTATCAGTAGAGACCGCTGTGAAGCACTTGGCCTGACTTTTAAAGTACTGCTCAGGATGTACCTCCAGCTGTTATAAGAAAAAGTGTTCCTTCCAGTGCACTATAAGAAAAAATTTATGTTGAAAGTAGATTGCAGGATGAGTAATGAGTGAGTGGCCTAATATTGTGTCATTATTATCATTATTGATGTGTCAGGCATGTTTCTACAGTGTCCTAGCTGCTTGAATGAGAGTCAGGAGCCTTCTTCTAAAGAATGAATATGTCAACATTACGGAGGCTGGGAACTACAAAACACACAATACAATATATAAAAAGGTTGGACAGTCATGGCCCTATTGTGTCACTGTGGGTTCCTTCTAGGTTCTTTGGTTTCCTCCCACCATTCAAAGCATGCATGTACAGGTGGCTTATGGTGAATGAATATGAGAGAGAATGGTTGTTTAGTGATTGTCCAGAGTGTACCGCCCCACACCCACAGCATCTGGGATAGGTTCCACTCACCTGTAATCACTGATGGGCTAAATGATAGAAGATGAAACAGATTTACAGATTTGCAAAACATTTTCAGAGCCCAAACTGTGTTGTGTTGACAATAACCAGAGTAAGTTACATAACACTGAGAATCTCAATCTCTTCTACACAACTCCAAACGGTTGCTTTCTGTTGTAGGGAAGAGGAACCAGCTGCTTGGGACCGATGCTCCTCGTCTCATCTCCGAAAACCAGCTGCGACACCGAGGTCACCATCATCACGGACCCTCTGTTGACCGCTGTAACGCCAGTTTTGATGCTGTGGCCAGAATCAGAGGAGAAACCTTCTTCTTCAAAGGTCAGTCCCTATTTAAAGAAGAGGTTTATCTTCATCATATGCTTATTAGGTCACTTTTTATTGATCCTGCTTTGTTCTGTCTGTTAGGTCTGAGCATGTGGAGAGTGACTGGTAGTGGTCTGGTGTCTGGTCGAGGGGCTTCGGTCAGGAGGCTGTGGAGAGGTCTCCCTCCAGATCTGCCTCGTTTTCACGCAGTGTTGGAGAGACAGTCTGATCACGCCATCATCTTCATCAGTGGTACTTTTACAACTGTATCCATTAGAGACCATTTATATATGACCTCCAAAATATCATGAAACATAAAATCCAAACTAAAAATAATATTATCAATATTAATAAAAACAATGAATTGGATTTATATAGCGCTTTTTAAGGCTCTCCATGCGCTTTTAAGAATCAATTATTTATTCACTCTAGAGTCACACACTAGTGGTGGAGATATGGCAGCCATTTTGAACCTACAGCCTCATTGACCTCCTCTATACATTCTGACACATTCATACACCAGAGCCACATTCACTGGAGGTAAGGTGGGTGAAGTGTCTTGCCCAAGAATACAACAACAATATAAACTGTGGGGAGAGCGGATATTGAACAGCCCTACCACTGAGCCACACAATGGATAGATGTAGAGATTTGCAAACTGAAAGCCACCACGCTTAGTGGAGACTGCGACTTAATTTTACTCAACACGGGAAACCACACCTGGCCTGGACAGGTAAAGGATTGAAAGATTGATACCTCTGCCACCTGTGCCGAACCTTGTTTACACCACGCACTCCAACTTGACCAGGACTGAGCGACTGTGCATGGCTTTGATAAATGTACACAGCTGAATAAATAATGAAGTGTCCCTCTATTTCCTCACTTAACACTATCATTGAAATATTTATGGAAAAATGAGATGCAAATGTTTTCCACTTGGGAGGAAAAATGAAAGACACATTGTAGCAGATTTTGTATGGGAAGTATTTTTTTTTTACAACTTGTATAAGGTATATATGTAATCCCCAAAGCAACACACAGTACAACCTTCTGCAGGTTGGCAGTTTTCAGCATTATACTGTATATGGTGTAAGCAGTAATATTGAGTACAAGCACAATTGACTTCAACAAGTGTAAAATAAAATTACTCTGAGCTCACAAACATCCTTGTGGCTTCTGTAATGTCAATTCTGTAAAGGCATTCATAGAATAAAAGCTATTCAATAAATATTGACAGAATAATCAACAATGTGTAAATTTTAAATCAGTAATTTCTATCCAGTAGAGGGCAATCTCAAGCTTAGCAACTCTTCAGGCCCTATTGTTTTTGAACGGCTGAAACAGAATCCAAAATGTTATATACATATCACATCAAGTTATTTTTTCCAGTGTATAAAAAAAATGTAAGTCCTGTTGTGCTGCTTCAGGTTCCCAGTTCTGGCTCTTCAGAGACCTTTCTCTTCAGGACGGATACCCACAGCCACTGTCCACTCTCAGGATGGGGCTGAGTTTGGTCGGGGTGGAGGGTGCTGAGGAAGAGGAGGAGGCAGCAGGGAGGCAGGGTCTGGTCTGGGACCCGGAGGAAGGGCCCATCTGGGGGTACATCGAAGAAGCTGCACCGCAGCAGGAGGCTGACGCGTGGACTCGACTGCTCAGACAGGGAGTCAGTGGGATTACCACAGACACTGATGGTCAGTACGCAGTTAATAAAGGGATTCCTCATGACGTTTCATCAGTTTTAGTAAATTCACTGATGACAGAAAAAAACAGTGGGCTAAAACAGGCAAAAATATTGCATTGTTGAACGGAGATATAAAGATCTGGGATACTTGTCCGGCCAGTCAAGTTATGGTTCTTTCAGCTGAATTAAAGCTGTGAATTTTGAGACAGTGGCTTAAAAGCAACACATTTAAATAATGCTGAATATTGAAAAAGATGTATTGGAGCTCAGAGATATTTTTTTAACCTTTATTTAACAAGGATAGTCCCACTGAGATTACAAATCTCTTTTGCAGGGGCGTTCTAGCCCCATGTGTGTTTGGGGGGGACATGTTTTTTGTACTAACATTAGCATTAAGCTACAGTATTTCTATATTTCCTCACATAAATCAGGCTGCAGGACTCTATCTATAAACACTACTTTGGAGAAAATAAACTATATATAATGATTTACAGCAATGTTTAGGTGGCTATAATGTGTGGTTTTTGTTAAGGAGAAGTCTTGTTTTGCATCTGTTTGTTCTTTTGGGCTTGGTTAAAACATCAACTGCCAACAATAATTTTATTTGCCCTAAGCAGCTGTAATAAATTTTGACGTTTTTGTAACTTTTTCTTGAAATAAAAATGCCAAAATAACTTGACTCAATATGATCTTGAGTAAAATACATTTAAGCAAGCCATTAGTAAAAATGGTACCACTTGATTTGTATTACTTTGTGACTTTCATTAATTTGGGGGTCATTTCAAGACAAACTTTCTGACCAGTCCCCACTTACAAGTTCATCACTGCTTACCCAGCCCACTCCTCTTTTCTGATAATAATTCCTCCAAACCTGTCTCCCTCAGGCGCTTTGTATCTGTTCAGTGGACACTCCTACTGGAAGTTCACCATCCCAGGCTCTGCTCCACAGGACGGTTACCCACGATCCATTGCTGAAGACTGGCTCGACTGTCCAGACACTTCCCCGTCCTCTCCTATTGGGGACAACCTGTCTCTGTCTCCACCTGCGGGACGACAGGAGCTCAGGGAGAGACGGAGGGAGGACAGAGGTAGCGAGAGAGAACAGACTGGAGCGCACATATGGTCTCCCTGTAGCTGCCAGAATGGAGCGTCGTTCCAGAGGACAAAGGACTGGATGGCTGCAGCAATACTCTGTGTATGGACACTGTCAGCCTTTTAAATGTATTCTCCGCATGTCAGTGTTCGTAACAGAAAGATCATCCATTATCCTCATGACACGTCTATAGACTATCTATGTTTTTGGAATCAATAAACATTGATTTGGTAGATTATATGATAGCCCTGCAGGGACATGCTGTTGCCTATAAACAATCAGTGCTTTTGTCAGAGCGCCAAGTACTGCTGTCATACTCTAGCTCGGGTAATAGAGAAGAGGAACAGAATGAGCGAGTGCGACAAAAAAGAAAGCGAAAACCCACAGGTAAAATGATGCTGTCCTGGCCAATGGGCTCAAAGAGAATGCGTTCATAAACAAACATGTCACAGGTTGAAACATCTAAAAGCCAGCCTGACTCACCTCCGCTGTTAAAGCTGCCTCTGATTATGGCGTCAGAGCACAACCTGTTGCTCCCATGTCCGACGCCACATCTGTGACAGTGCTGCCGGCTGAAACAGTGAACCCATGGAGCATGACTGACCAGACTGCTGGTAAAAATCCATCATCAAAATCCATGATTTCCCCTCAAAGCAAAAACATAAAGCTTGAGTGCAAACTATAAAAATTGTCTAAATATTGGCCTATAATTATTTCAGTTTAGTTATTTAATTTAATAAACATAAAAGTATTCTTAGATAAAATGGTTGACAAAGATATTTGCTAAAAATAGACCATTGTAAATAGGTTTATAGAAAAATAAAGCTATAGAAATAAAGCAGGCATAAAATGTGCATCCATGTATTATATCACCTTTTTTATTTTATTACTAACCAAGACGAGTACTCGCATGTATTGTTGTAGGTAATAAATCAGTTTAGTTCTAATGTCCTAAACCTTTAGCAAAAATGTGTGCTCAGAAGGAAACACAAGTGTGCTTCTCTTTTGGGCAGCTGTAGGCAGAGCAATTTTATTTATATAGCACCATTCAGACACTGGATAACTCAAAGTGCTTTACAGAATTAAAAGACAATTTACAAAATTTAGAATAAGAAACATTAGAGCGGAGAGCGGTTCATACTGTCATTGAAAAACTTTTCGGCATTCCCTTTTCTGTGCCCTGACAGAAGGAGCATTGCTCCACGAAGCCTTCTGCCTCTTCCTCGTCACTTTAACTTTAACAGGAGAAATGGTGCCCATAACATTTAAAACACCTGAAGTATAACAATTCATTAAATCATCAACTTGACCTGATGAGGCATTTTCAAACCTGATTGCCTCCACAATCTGTGTCCTGGTGTTATCATTAATGTGCCTTTTGGTATTATGGACAGAATGATCAGACAGAGCAACATCAATCACAGAGACATCTGAAATATGAACACCCTTTGTAATGACCAGGTCCAGAGTGTGACCTCTGTTATGGGTCGGCTCATTAACATGCTGACAAAGACCAAGAGGATCAAGAATAGCAGAAGGTTCTTTGGCATTTCTGTCACAAATTTTATCCACATGCACATTAAAATCAACTGATTACTATTTTAGACTAAGACTACATTTTCAAATTCTGTGCTGATAATCGAAAGCATTTCAATAAATTCATCAATAAAATCATGACATTGCTGGAATGGTTTGTAAAGAACTACATATAGGAGGGCTAGAAGGAGAAAACCTCAAATCCATTTTTATGACACATACTCAAATGAGAAAAACTCCCCTAATGATAGCTCCTGGATAAAAATATTCCTAAGTAGCAACAGGAAGGCATGGAACACTTCCTTCCACTGGGTTTTATGGGTCATTAAATGTCTCTATTTATTGGCAAATGTCTTCTGGATCCAGCATCTTGAAAACGCAAAGCTCTTATGGAGTAACCTGAACCAAACTGAGCCATATTGAGCCCACCCCTAACATAAATCATACATTCCCTTTGGTGTAGAGGTTTTCTATCTTCTCCATTTTTCATTTAATTTGTAAACGTGAATGTCTCATAAGATAATGTAAGGGTTACTGCATTAAGCTGTTGATATGATATATTTGTACATCACTAATGCACTGTATGTCCAAGTTTGAACTGTTTCTAACAAAAGTAAAATGATTTGAGATGTGTAGTAATGACTGGATCATCTATCACTTTCCTGTGGGGATTAGCCTTTACTGAAGTCGACCTGTGGCTCCTCTCAACATTCTTCCAGTATATATATATATATATATATATATATATATATATATAGGGATAGATTTTTGGCCTAATAGAACCTCGTTGTTTATCTGGGTACACTGGCTCGTGAGCCCTTGTGGCTGGAGATTGGGCACCCCACTAGAGAATTCAATAAAAAATCAGCTGTACATTACATTAAAATATTCCAAGCTTTACCCTCTTTTAATAGATGGCCTTGATTAGGGCATGTGAACAACTATGGTAGCCCTGCAGGGACATTCTGTCGTCAATGAACAAACACAGGAAATGGGACTGATGGTGAGTTAACTTTCAAAGAATCTAAATCAATTTAGTTTGTCAATTGGGTTTTTTTCAAGAATGTGCACTCAGAAAGAATCATAAGTATGCTTCTCATTCATCAGTGCTCAGTTTGTCCTCTCTGGTCAGCTGTAGCTAGAGGAAAGAATGAATCTAAAATGTCTCCTACCGCTGGGTTCTATACCATACACTTACAAGACAAACAAATGCCAAGAGAGATATTGTGATGTGATTATACACTATTAAAAACTTTCTGTTCAACCAAACTTTACACAATGCACCTGTCATACTTTCACTATACACGGGCGCCACCAAGTGACATAATGTAACATTACAGGATCTTTTAAAATTACAATGATCTTTTAAAATCATGTTCAAATCTATTATTTGCACTAAATATATTTCTGTGTTTCTGTGTTTATGAGATTCTTCATTACCTTAAACAGGCCTTTTGTTCTCAGAAATGTGTTGGGTCAGGTGTTTTTAGCGTTCATTTTGTCATGTCTGTTTAAATATCAGAGTAGCCAACACATTTTCATATATATATTTTTCTCAAGGACACTCATGTCACTGACCTGATGTAAATCATCACCTCTAAATAAACTTGTGGGGGATACTCAACTTCAACATCACATGCAACATTCCTGCAAGCAAAGCAGGAGGCACCATCACACTCAGAGAGCACCAGCTTTAACCTCAGCTAAACCTCAGTAGTTTGGGGACTATCGACCCAGGACACTGGCATACATCATGTTATTAATGTTTTTACAAAAAATACAGCACAGTAAAGTTAGTCCTGATACGGCCCAATGTTTTCACTGTTACACCTGTACTGCCACAAACAGACTTCCCCTCTCTGCCCTCTCTGCTCCTTCAACAAGCTCAGAGGATTCAAGTTAAGAGCCCTCCAGACACCGGCTGAGTTACACAACAAAAACAGCTGCTAAATCCTGATGTGCCAAAGCACATACTCTGGATGAAATATTTAGTGCTGTTTTACAACAATCAGAAGTGAGAACAAATAGAGGCACAGTGGCTCAGTGGTAGGGCGGTTGTCCCTCAACCGGAAGGTTGGAGGTTCAAATCCCACTCTCCCTGCAGTTCATACTGTTGGCAAGACACTTAATCCACCTTGCCTCCAGTGGAGTTTCAGCTGTAACACTTGTGAATGGAAGCTTATTATCACTTTGAATGAAAGTGTCTGCTAAATAAACAAATGTAAATCTAATGTGGACTCAGTAGGATCACATCTGTCCACACAGCTAGAAGAACGTAAGAAATGCAAAATCTAAAGGAAGCCACTGTGTTGAAATGTAATAAGTTACAATACAGCTTTCACAAAAAGTACTACAAGAGAGTTGCATCCGGTTTCAAGGGTGAGGTTTACAAGAGGAATGTTAACCAATCAGAGAAACGCCAGGTGGGAAGCGAAAAAACTAGTAGAACAGACACCAGAGCGGTTTCATCGTTTTATACTTTGCTGGTTAATCAAAACCAAGGCAAGGAGCAGAAATAAACAGCCTCTCGGTAGCAGCGTCCGTTACTGAGTTACTTGTGTGTGACGTGGCCAGCAAACCACCTTCTGATGCAGACAAACGTGATTGGTCTGCCCGCAAAATTGCAGAGGAAGGATTGCCTGTGAGGAAGGGACAAGATTGTCTGGAAAACCAGGCTAATGTTTGCACTAGGTAAAATAAATTCTATTTATAGCACTAGGTATCTTCAGTAAAGGGCCACTCTGCGGCCTGAGTGCAGTGAGAGGGTCTGGTGTGGACAGTTCTGTTACTTCAGATCAGAGCCACACATTCAGATGAACAGTCATTCTGGTCAAATCTTCACTGGTCATTGGTCTCAAGACTTGACAAGAAACGGTCCACAGAAATCCTTTGACATTAACCGAACACTTTCTTCAATTTTGTCAGTATTCTAGTGGATTCCTGGAAAGATTGACTCTTTTTATATTTTTATTAACACTTTAAAAGGTTTTTAAACGGATTTTCACCAAGACAAGACAGACTACAGTCTGACTATAGATAACCATTTTCTTCTTTTCTTGCTCTTAGATGGCTTGGATCTATTCTAGACTAGAAGGGATAATATCCGCCTGACGACTGACAAACCACTTCAGGAATCTTTGAATTTACAAAGCACCTCCATCATGGGCCTTTGTACAAGCAAGACCACTGTCACTCTAGACCCAAGTGCCCACACCATGAACACTGAGCAAGTGAGCCGTGGAGCGGGTGAGTGGGAAAGCCCCAAGGGAACCCCCATCCTGGACGAGGGCATCCTGATGGTCCAACCTGCCAAGAGCAAGGCCGAGAGCGGTGGGACCAAGAGCTGCAGAGTGATTAATTATGCGGCAAAAGAATATCTTACGCTGGGGGGCAAAGTGAGAGTGGAGGGGGAGGCTCAGACCTCACGCGACGCAGAGGAGGAAGAGGATGACGATGAGGGCAACGGCATGGAGGAGCTCATCATCTTCTCTGACAGCGAGGACAGCCTGAAGAGCGAGTTCTTAGAGCTGAGTTAATGAGTGTCACTGTAGTGTCTTTGTCTTTTATTATCATATTCCATCTTTTTATTTATTAGTGCAAAATAATGTAAAGTATTCATGATATTTAGAATGACCATGGTTCAAAAAGGGGAATTTCTCACATTTTCAGTAGTTTTAAATATTTTTTTAATAAATACAATTTACAAGATTTATGATGCCTGGACTCTTTTTTTTCTCTGGTAAAGAATACAAATCAAATAGAAAGGTGCCCTGGCTTTTGGTGCATCCAAGTTTTAACACAATTACACAGCAAACCGAGATTAAGGTCAGGTTGCACTGTTAGGCCCCTGGCCACCATTTGTGGTATCCGGTTTTATGTAAATACTGCTGTGCAAACTCTGGTCTCTGGTTAGTGGCCTGCTCTAGTGATGTTTCCTGATTGACTCCCATGTGATCTTACTCCTTTTGCTCTGATTGGTTTGGCCCTCCAGTGCCACTTTTACTGGTTACAGGACAAAGCTACGCCCACCTGCCAGTCTGACCATGCCTTAGAAGAGATTCTTATATTAGTTTTGTAATTGAGACACTTGTTTTCCCTTCTTGCTATTTGGTCAAATTAAGTAGAGTTGGCATTTTTTTAGTAACTAATCTGGGATTATAACCAAAAATGACTTCCCATTCTTGTATAAATAAATTCAGTTCTAACATCTCGGTCGATGTTGCTCCCCTTTTCCCGGAAGAGCCCCAACAGGTTAGACAGCCTTGGCAAAAGAATTTATATTGTGTACTTAAGTAGAAGTACAGATACCTGGATTTAAAAACAACTCTGGTAAAAGTAGAGGTACTGATTCACCTTCTTTACTCAAATTTTGGAAATGTACTATAGTAAAAAGTAATTTTGTTGTCAATGATACACAATAAATGTATAACTTCCCAAATGTTTAGCTTATGGTGTAATTAAATGCAGGTCCTTGAAGAACAAATTAAAAACTTGGACTTGATTTGACACCATAAAGGTTCAGACATTTTTAATACTTTTAAGGCCTTGGACGTACCCTGTTAATGTTGTCTGCTAGCTACCGTTACCATTAACTTTCAGAACCACATTCTCCCATAACATTGCTTACATTGTAAACTGAATTTACACAAATGCAAAATAAGCTACGCCATGAATTATTCTTGGAACCAACCACCTCGAACAGTTTTCTTAAATAGGTCTATGGATGTCTTTCTTTCTTCAACCATATCTCTGCTGAAAACCCCACGCTGGACAGACACCTTCTCTTGTTTTTGCGCTTGACTTTTCCTCTCGTGGAAGCAACATTGTCCAAGATGTTGGAACCAAAAACCCAACAAGGTATACATCATGTTTTAACTATGGACTAAAAATTTTAAGCTATTTAAAATAAGTTTTTTATTGGTTATGTTAATGGTAAATCGCATGCTTTCTATATATGGCTTTTTTGTCCCTGTCTCAGGCACCCAAAATAATTATTGGACAACCTGCACTAAATGAAAAATTAGGGCTGCATGGTGTGGCTTGTAATCTTTGTGTGTCCGTTTATGTATACGTGTCTAATGATCCACACAAAATAAATTTCCCCTTGGGGATCAACAAAGTACTATCAAATCAAATCAAATCAATCAAATCAAATATCTCCACTGCGCACTCTAAACAAAAATAAAATTTTATGTAGTTACACGAAATTTCTGGCTCCATCTTGATCTAAGTAAATAAACAAATGACAATACTCAGAGCCTGAGTATGAAGAGGCTGGTCTGGGCTGCCCTCTGCAGGATTTAGGAGAAAAGTGAGCATGCCTCAGATTGAAAGAGAAAGAATAATGTGAGAGGCGACAGAGGCACATGTGCACACCCAGAGCAAACACACTGAGGAAGTGCACCGCTGCAGAGGCAAACCTCCACAACAGAGAATAACGGTTGTATGATGATGCAGCCTCCACCCAGGAAGGTAGGCTAATGATGTCTATTATGTTTAGTGTTAAAATGTGCTCCAAAATGAAGAGAGAAGTGAGGGTGTTTTTAATCTGAGCACTTTCAGATTGGCTTTACTTTTGATGTATATGAAGTGGTCATCTTGTATATGAAGAAAACAGCTTTAAGAACAACTTGGTGCTCACTCACTCTTAATCTCTCCTTTATTACACATTCAAGGCTTGCCACAGTGTAAGGTCAGTTTCCGAGTCACATTTTCTGGTTTCTGTGGTGTCAATTTTTAAAACGTGTGTCAATGCAGTAATGGAGATTTGTGAAGTTTCTAGGACTAACATTTAAACAAGAATCAACTATGTGTTATGAGAAGAGATGGTCACCTTCTATATTTTTATTTTAAACAGTAACAAGTTCACTGCACAGCCACATTCTGTGTAAAATAAGTCTTACACTGTAGGTGTCATTCCAATTATTCCACAAGACCACATTCCACAGAACACATTTTCATTTAATTGACTGTATGGCAGACCGATGGAGTTAATGCACAAATTCACTCATTTATATATTTTCTACCTGTTATAACCTGCCATAACCTGGTTACATGCAAATTTCTTTTCCACACTTCACTCTCATTTTAGAGCATGTGGACAGCTATGGTAGCCCTTGAGGGGCATACTGTTATCCATCAGCAAGGCAAGTGGAATTAGTCCAATGGAAAGTCTGTGAACTTCATAAATTACCTAAACCTACAGGTCAGAAAGTGTGCATGTGCTTCAGTGCTCAGTTTGCCCTCTCCCTGGGCAGCCGTAGGAAATGATACAGATACTCTAATGCCACCGACCAGTTTCTGGGCAGATCCTAGAATCTAATTACACCTGATGTGTTCACACCCAAAATAAGTTATATAGAATCATCCCATAATTTGTCTTCCTGCAGTGTTTGTTTTGTACTTTCTACATTTCACACAATGCACCTTTCATTTTTTGGTTTGCATATACATATTTAATTTAATATATTACTTTCACTGTACACAGAAAGTAAGCCATCAAACAGCAATGATAATATGTTCTTGTGTCCAGGTAAAAGAGAGCCAGCAGGTGAAGCTGGTGTTCTCAGAGCAGATCAGCAAACTCCAGACCAAACAGCACCAGGACACTGAGCTGCTGGAGGAGATCAGGTATAACTCCACTAGTTTCAGCCCTTTTATCCACACACACTTCTACAGCACAGAGATCAAATGACACACCTGTTTTCTGCCTGTTCCCTAAGGTCCTTCAGTAAACACCGAGCCGCTTTAGAGAAAGACTACGGTCAGGTACGACAAGCTCACAACAACACGAGTTATTCTAGTGACTCTATCTTCCATTACTGGGCCTTTTTTTGACTCTGACTGGAAGTGCACCCCCTCCATTGATCCATTGGGACTGGATATGGGTCCCATCAGTGTTGAGTGTCACGCTGTCGTCCTAAACCGGGCTTGCACCAAGCCTCGGTCTGGACAGGCCGTGTCTCGTGGGAAAAGTCCTAAGTTCCCAGCATCTTACCAAAAATGCACTGTGTGTTTTTGAGCCTAAGTGGAGAATGTGTTAGTGACGCGTGAATAAACACTGGATGTAACTGTGTGTAAATAGGTAATTGGATTGTATTCTGGTTTATTTTGAGGAAAAACTGAAATAAATCCTTTTCAGGCTCTTCAGAGGTTAGCAGTCCAGTACCAGAAAAGAGATTGGCAACGAGGAAACACTGACGCCATCACTTCTGGGTAAGTCTGATTACATTCTATACTATACAACGTCTCTGTCTGACAGTCATTTTTGCTGTTTGCAATATGTAGAGTATAATTTATAAAATAATCATTTAAAAGGTTAGAAGCCAATATTAATTCTGAAGATCACCAGCAGAGCTGTACGGAGCAGTTTAAAGAAAATCAATATATCACTAGTAAACACACACAAAAAAATGAACTGATTGCATTGAGTAACATTTTATTTTTGCATGTGCTTTCCTAAAAGCAAAATTGTTATATTGTTCCTTAAGCTTGTTAGTAAATGGAGACTTTCTTTTTGAGTGATAACAGACTGAAATAGTAAAAGCTTTATCCCTGCACAAGCTCATGTCCCGCCTCTTTATACCTTCACCTGCTCAAGTCCTGTCTTTTTATACCTGCTCCGGCTCAAGTCCCATCTCTTTGTAAGACCGTCTTTGCCCTAAAATAAATATTAAACTATGTTAAAACAAAATACACTAAATGGAGTTTACATAAGTGGGTTAAAAACTATGCTAAAACAGTGTAAATTAGAATGAGCATATGCACAGTATAGATGTAAATACATAATGTAAATGGCAAGTTGTGTAACAGGTATTGCATGTTACAAATATTGCACAGTGAAAAGAGCTTATGTGTTAGCAGTGTTTGTTTTTGACAGCAGCAGGAAGGAAATACTTGTCTGTATTGTCATATCAGATCCATGGTGGTTATAACTGGCTCTGTATAAGAACATAATGCAACAGTACTGTACTGAGCTCTTTGCAACACAGGCATCACAGCGTATAAGTTCAATGTGCATCAAAATGTTGTGATATTTGTGCCACTATTGTACATGTTTCTGGTGGTAGGGAAAACCAGTGCAAGACACAGGAAGAACATGCAAAAGCCACACTGCCTCTGAATCAAACCCTTCTTGCTGTGAGGCACTCCACTGCTTCTCTTGTCTCCTGAACAACCCCTCCTTCCCCGTACTGAGCTGTCTCAACCCCGGCTCACCTGTGTTTGTCTGATCTGTCTTTAGTCTGATGAGTTATTGCGCGATGTGCAGATGGCGCACTCATTTTCAGGAAGTGTCCAGAGTTGGCGCATTGTTTAATAAAAGGCTGGACGTGGCATTGTGGTGAAAGCACAGTCTGTATTTGGTCATTCTAGTGTTTTATTGGCTACTTCATGGGGCGTGTATTTACGCAGTGGCTCAGTGGTAGAGCGGTCGTCCTTCAACCGGAAGGTAGGTGGTTCGAGTCCCGCTCTCCCCACAGCTCATACTGTCGTTATGTCCTTGGGCAGGACACTTAATCCACCTTGCCTCCAGTGGCTGTAACACTGGTAATTACTGTAGAACAATGTAAGTCGCTTTAGATAAAAGTGTCTGCTAAATGAATAAATGTAAATGTAATGTATTTTAACAAATAACAGCAGATAATAATATACATTATTTTACACTCTGAGTCTGATGTGTATCATTTCTGAACAATGAACTAAATAAAAATTGGCAGCAGTGTGTTTGGCATTTGGAGATCCATTGTGGACACCACAGCTCAGACAGCTACGTCACGACTTTCTGCCGCTGAGGAATATCGCAAACTAACTCTACAGGCCTCCAAAAGCCTCCGGAACGCAAAAGACATCCACGCCAAGAAGGTATTTATGCTGAACACATGGCTTTACATGATATCATGTTGTTGTCCGTGTTAACTGTCCATGATGTTCGTGTGTAGGGCCTGGAGCAGCTGCAGAAGGTTCAGGGGGAAGTGGTGGATGCTCTTCGGGAGTTACACCGGCTCAAGAAGAGCTACCATCAGCTCAGTCACATCGCCAATATCGCCCGTGAGAAAGCAGCTGACGCACAGGCCAGGTCAGGAGTGTGGATGTATTGGAATATGGCTCGTTATGAAATCCATATTTACTCACAGATTTTCCAAACACAAAGCATTAATCTGGTGGTCTGGGTTAGATTTCCAAGGAGCAGTGCAGGTGCAGACTGCAAAACTGCCTCTGGAGTGATGCAATGAATAGACACCAACCAATCATAGAAACAAAGCATGAGAGTTAACCTCTGAGAGTACTGGTAAAAGATTTACTATATCACCTTCGCTATATTTTTTCAACTTCTCTGATAACATCTTTAGTAATACAACTGAAAAAAAAAAAAGAAAAAGAATATTTTTAAATTGTCTTCTGCCGTGGATATGTGGCTGACTCAAATATCTTCCCATCTCCAAGTGGAAAATTTAAATGTGAACAGACTTGACAATTTTTGGGGCATTTCCTATTTACAAGCATCAAAAGCCTCGGTCAAAATACGTTTTAAAGTACAGTTGTTACTGATTCAGTTTTATTTACTTTTGTTTCCTCTTTATTTGTTTTTGTTTTGTCTAAGCTTCTTAGACTGGGGGTATGATTAATCGCATTGTTAGTAAAAACCATCAGAAGCATCATTTTAACTTCTATAGCTTACTCATGACAATGTGTGTAGTGGTCTATATTATTATAATACATAAGATGAATAGATGAATGTTTTTTATTCTACTTTCCTCCTGCTCAATGCCTGCTCAATCACCGTTGTTTAGTTTAGTTATTTAATTAAAATTATAGATCGTTTGTCTGTTGAGCTTTTAAAGCCTAAATCACAAATAAAACTAGAATGGTTTATTAAGCAGGATGTTGTATGTGTTATTGCTCAGAGCTCACTGTTTACAGAATATGTCTCCCTCTGCTCTTCTGTGCTACACTCACACTGCTCAGTCTGTTTCTGCACTAATTCATCGTTATAAATGGTGCATAAACCATGGCTTCATTCTGACTGTAAACTTTTAGCAAAACATTTAATGCAGCTTTCTTGATGACTAGTGCTAAAGCAGAACAGAATTAAAGTTTTTAATTGAAGCTTAATAACTTCTGTATTGTTGCGGCGGTTTAATGAGTTTGGATAAATCCAGGACAGTTCATGTTAGTGCCTCAGCAGTCTTAGCCCCGCCCCTAATGCTCTCATTGGGTGAGACGCATGATGACACCTACTGCATTAATGCACAATAAAAGAAATGATCGCCGTTAATTAATTATGCGTTAACGGGACAATAATGCATTTACTTGCCTAGCCCTATTATTTTGTGGTTCATGTTGAATTTATTTTGCATTATATTTTGGAAATGATGTTAAAGTGATAAAATATAATTTGCAAAAAAAAAGAAGAAACAAACCATTAAATGAGTCAGTTTACGGTTTTATTTGTGTGACAATATTTGAAAGGAATTATTTTGAAGGGAAAGGATCTTAGACACATTTCACATTGTGATAAAAATAGCCAATGGTGAATACTAAAACATAATTTTGATGTTTCCAGCATGTTAAAACAAATGTAACATTTACTGTGTTGCAGTTTGGTAAATGTGTAGTCAATGTTTTAAAGTCCTATGTTTTTACAGTGCATGTTAGAACTGATGATAGTCTGGACCCCAACCCAACCCAGCCTTTCTCTTGTTTTTCTCTTGCACACCAGCAACAAACAAACTCTTTAGTATGTCTTTAAAAGTCTGGTTTTCTTCTCCTCAGAGCACGAAAGAGTGAGCATGGCCTCTTCCATTTTAAATCCCATAAGATGACCACTAAGGTAGGACAAGTCTGCCTGTAGCACTGACGCCACTGCCATCTTTGCTGAGTTGCTCTTCAGTAAAATTCACAAAACCTGTCCTTGTGACTGTGTGTCCAGCTCTGTGCCAGGTTGAAAGAGTGCGACGACCGTTTGACCGAAGTCCGTAATGAGTATCAGCTGACATTAGCTGCAGTCAGAGCGCACCAGCAGCAATACTACAACAGTGACCTGCCTTCCATCATGGAGGTAACACACACTTAGGAAGGGAGACTGGGAGAAGCTGAAGAAGTTGTATGCATACGTTTGTTTTCTCTCTGCAGCAAATCGACGGGAACCTGTACGAGGAGCTGAGGAGCCACTTCACTCGTTTGTGTGGCACAGAGATGGAAACCTGTTTGAGCACGCACAAACAGCACAGCAGGATATGGGACAGTGTTAAAAAGGTGTGTGTTCACATATTCATAGCCACAGAACCAATTTGTGACATGTAATAACACCTAGTCCATATTCTTTAGGCTTGTCCTTGATGCAGTTATATTCTTAAAAGCACTCTGCCACTGTGCATCTGCACGCAACAATGTGTTTGACTGAAATCGCAAAGATTTCGCAAAGAGGAGATTTATGTTGCGGCACCTGTAATCCTGTTGTGTAAACTGTGATGCTAGAAAAAACTGCACTAGAAAAATCCACAGTGAATGACAATGCATTGTCTGCGATTGGCGACACACATTTTTACTGTGTCTTCTAAACTGCATAATTTTTTTAAAGTCTGCAAATGATGTTGCCTTGTCACTTTGGGTCACATGGATTAAGAACGGCTTGAATAAATTCTGGTATGCCTCCTTGCTGATACAGCAGGCATATCAGCAAATTCTTTCTCATTGTTTCATCAGCATTTCTCAGTGTTAGAATTGTCGCTGCTCAAATAACGTGCTCCGTAACAGTCTCACTGTTTGATTTTTGTCGATAAGTCAGTTCTGTGTAAAGGCTTATTATGCGTGGCTTTCCTTTTCCCGCGTAATATGTCCGTAATTTCTCCAAGGCCCTTCTTCCATCATCGGGTGCTTCTGTCATGACTAAACTTAAACATTTATTGTCTAAGAATCAACTTTTCATTCTCTTCATAAGGCTCGTACAAGATTGTATTTCTAAGCCCTTGTAAGTGTGAATGTACTAAACATTTTGTCTCCCACAGTTTATACATTTTTTGGGAAGTTAGAAGTGATTTTAATGTGGACTCAGAGCGACACAGGTAAACATGTGAGTGCAACAACTTGAGCCAGAGAAGACAGGTTCTGGAGGGCCTAACATGCATCTGGAGGTGAACAGCCAGTAAGAACATTTCTCAGGAAAACTCACCACATTGGCTGAAAGTGTGAAACTCACAAGTGTGTGCAATGTGACAGAGAACACTGCTCAGACAACATTCAGGCTCCTGGTGGGTTCAAGTGTATCTCTGTCTCAGCATCTGTTACAGAACTGTACCAAGTCTCTGTTTGGCTTCATGGCGGTAACAACTGAGGGAGCCACATGACCTACTATGTACCTCAGATAGCTGAGGTTCATGTCTCTCATTGCCAGGTGACCAGAGAGAGAAATGTCCAGCATTTTCTTCAAGAGTCAGGGGTGTTCAGTAAAACTCTGGAATTCAGCTTCCAACCAGCTCCAAGAGACATGGTGCGTTCAGTGAGAAAACACATCAGTCTTATAAATGACTATAAAAGACTGACTTCATAAATTGTCAAAAATGTGGTTGTGTTTTCAGGTGTGTGTGCTGCAGGATGTGTGCGTTTCACCAGATGAGGGCTGTTTGCTTCGAGAGGCAAAGAAGTGGTCCATGAAGGCAGCCAAAGACTATAAGGTCATCACCCACGGAGAGAGGGTGGGTCTGGAAGGAATCAACTACCTATATTTGGTCAAAAAGTTTGATCATTCCATTTTCATTTTTGACAGAATGTATCAATGTCTCATCAACCACAACTAAAGTCAAAAGATAAAAATAAAAAAGTCAATATTCTGTTTTTGTGTCCGTCAGGCTCTGGTGACTCTGGAGAGCCGTTTAAAGCTCTTGTCTGGGGAGACGGGGCTCAGCGTGGAGCAGAAGATTGCTGAGGTACAGGACAGCGTCAGGAAAGCCAAGGTACAGTACGTTCTGTCAGGTTCAAACATCACTACTAGGAACAAAAGTGTGTTTAATCCACACATCCACCACTAAAGTGTTACCATGGTTACTGCACTTTTTATACTAATTTCCTCATGGCAGATTCTAATGTTTTTCCAAGTCTTATATGACCTTGCATTACGACAGTTATGTTCCAAAGTTTGTGTCAAACTCCAGATAAATATAACACATATGTAGAATGACTTTGGACACTGTAGAATCAATACATTATACGTTTTTTTGCTTTGTGTGACTTAAGCATCAGTGCCGTTTTGTGTTCACTGACGTAGTAGTTATTTATGTTAGTTAAACTACCTGTCTTTCAGCTCAGCTTACAGCTTGTCTTTGTAAATCTGGTGCTAAATAGGCTACTAACACAATCTGGCCAGTAAGTTCTTATCAGACTTGAAAGAATCTTTCTTGTGGCACTGCTACTTATGATGACCTTATGACCTTTATGTAATACTAAAACAATGAGTTCAGCTTCTGCAAGATGAACTCCAAACCTGTCCTGATGTGTCTCCTTTGTCAGCTGAGCCGAATGAAGGCTGAGGCACGTCTAAGGCTGCTGTCCCAGAGCGTCTCGGGGACTGAGCTGTGGCTGGATCAGGCCATGAAGCAAGCTGACGAGGAACTGGAGCGGGACCGCAGAGTCAGCGAGCAGAGGAAGTCCACTGAGGACTTTTCAGTACGAGCTACTGAAAGTACTACTGTATACGTTAGAAAACTGAACGGGAAAGGACTAATCAATCTTCTTCTATGTCACCATCCTGTGTTTTCCAGGAGGATGAGTTTGAGCTGACAGACTTGGAGGAATATGATGAAAATGGAGACATCTTTGCTGATCCAGCCTCGATGTCTGGAGTGTGTGTTTATCCTGCAGCCTGCAGAGTCATCTACAGTTATCAGGTAAACACTGCAGACACAGACAAAGCCAAACAATCAAGCCAATAAAAATGTTATCAAGTACAAAAGGCCAAAGATCAAGATGCATGCTGGTCTTCAATTTTAGTTTTCACTGTAGCTGTCAGTGTGCATCTTCAGATATGGCTAAACAACAGCTTAAACAATGTGTGTTAGTGCTAACAGTGACTGTCATTTTAAAACTAAAGAAATGCTCATTGACTGTAGGTGCGATACACCCCCATTTTAGCTTGTGGGGTGCCAACAAATTCTTATATAGGTGCTGGTCATATAATTAGAATATCATCAAAAAGTTGATTTAGAGAGGCTGGCTGTTCACAGAGCTCTGTGTCCAAGCACATTAAGGCGAAAGGAAGGAAAAGATGCGGTAGAAAAAAGTGCACAAGCAATAGGGAAAACTGCACCCTGGAGAGGATTGTGAAACAAAAAGAGTGGACTGCAGCTGGAGTCAGTGCTTCAAGAACCACTGCGCACAGACGTATTCAAGACATGGGATTTCGTTGTTGCATTCCTTGTGTCAAGCCACTCTTGAACGACAGACAGCGTCAGAAGCTTCTCGCCTGGGACTGCTGCTGAGAGGTCCGATGTTATGTTCACTGATGTATGTACTTCCAGAGTCTGGAGGAAGAGAGGAGAGACACATAATCCACATTGCTTGAGGTCCAGTGTAAAGTTTCCACTGTCAGTGATGGTTTGGTGCCATGTCATCTGCTGGTGTTGGTCCACTGTGTTTTCTGAGGTCCAAGGTCAACACAGCCGTGTACCAGGAAGTTTTAGAGCACTTTTTGTCTCCTGCTGCTGACCAACTTTATGAAGATGCAGATTTAATTTTCCAACAGGACTTGGCATCTGCACACAGTGCCAAAGCAACCAGTACCTGGTTTAAGGACTATGGTATCCTGTTCTTAAATGGGGTATTGTAAAGAGGATGATGCAAAATGCCAGACCAGCAATGCAGAAGAGCTGAAGGTCACTTTCAGAGCAACCTGGGCTCTCATAACATCTGAGCAGTGCCACAGACTGATCGATTCAATGCCATGCTGCATTGCTGCAGTCATTCAGGCAAAAGGAGCCCCAACTAAGTATTGAGTGCTGTACATGCTCATACTTTTCATGCTCCCACTTGTCAGTTGACCAAGATTTCTAAAAAATCTTTCTTTGGTCATAAGTAATATTGTAATTTTCTGGGATTTTCCTTAGTTGTCATTTATAATCAACAAATTTAAAGAAATAAACATTTGAAATAGATCAGTCTGTGTTTAATGAATGAATTTTATTTAGAAGTTTCACTTTTTGACACGCACCTGTATATTGCATCTGTGAGCATTTATATTGTCTACACTGCTCACAGAATGGTGCTTTCCCCGCATGACCCAAAGGAGCTCGACATACCTTCCAAGAGGTTAGAAATCTAGGGGTCATCATGGACTCCAGAGTCACATTAAGTTAATTACATCATCTGCATTTTATCACCTTAAAAACATTTCCAGAGTCAAAAGGATGATGTCTCAACCAGACTTAGAAAGACTTATTCATGCTTTTATCTCCAGCAGGTTAGATTATTGTAACGGCCTGCTCACTGGTCTCTCAACTAACTAACGAACTAAACCTGGTGAAGCAGCGTTTAAGTTTCATGCAGCATAAATCTGGAACAGCCTCAACTTTAACCATGTTCAAGGGAGGATAAAAACCTTCCTCTTTAGCTCCGTCTACAATGCAACTTAAACACTTCAGCCCGGGGCCTGCCTGGTTGTTGTTTACAATAATGAAACAAGTGCATGTTAGCATACTTCTGCAGACAACTAATCTACAAACACAAGGCTGATTATGATATTTTATTTTCCTTCATCTCTTCATGACAGATGCACCGTGTAGTGTAAAAACAACTCTAAGTTGTGCAGAATGTAGCATTTCAATAATTACATATAATACTATAAATACATATTAATTTGACTGTACTGTACTTTTACATGCTCTGCAGGCCTGTCAGTCAGATGAACTGTCAGTGATGGAGGGAGAGGAGCTCCAGGTGGTGGAGGATGGAGACATGGAGGACTGGCTAAAGGTAGAATGACTTTGGTCTTTGTGTTCGACAGAATGTAACCTGTTTGTGAACTTTAGTGTGTGTATGTTGCAGGTGTGTAACTCCTGTGGTCAGGTGGGATATGTGCCTGAGCGCTACGTGCAGTTCCTGTGTATACCAGCAGAGGACTCTATTCCACTGGACGCCTCCTTCAGCTCTACCTCCTCTATCGGTCACAAGGAGAAACACAAGAGTCGAGGTACCACTATATACGCTGGCAACACCTGGCTAAGATGTTATAAAATGTTTGCTTATTGTGGTCATAAAATGTTATTTTTTTCATATTTCATATTACATTATACTATGTACTTATTTAATTTTGGGCATTCTCTGAAAACTTTAAAAAGCCCTGTTGTTTTGCCACTGGCATCATAATTAGTGCAAATGCTTGTCAGGTGTGGCCAGGGCGTTGTACTCCTACCAGGCCCAGAGTGCAGAGGAGCTGTCCTTCCAGGAGGGCGCAATCATACATCTGGTTCGCTGTAAACATGGAGAGGTATGAGCCCCGAGACATTTATTTATTCATTCTTTAAATTGTCCTATTGTCCAAACCCACAGTCTCTGAATTATTTGTACTGTGTGTTTACTGTGAAGGTGGACGATGGTTTTTGGGAGGGAGAGCTGAATGGACAGATCGGAGTGTTCCCTTCACTGGTGGTGGAGCTCATCCACGATGAAGCTGAGAATGAGATGGAAGAGGTGAGTCTGAAATATTCTGTCGGCTTGTTTAGAGTCTGTACTCTAAATGTGATATATTTCTTCCCAGCCTCTCCAGACTCCCACAATGCCCTCCTTTTCACCCCCCATCTCAGTGCCGCCAAGCCCTGAATATAGTGCACCACTTGCTACCACTCCCTAGTGGAGTGGAGGACATAGAGCAGGGCCCTCCACAGAAGCACAGAGGCCTCCTGACGAGCCAATCAGTGAGTGCTTTCTATATCTTTTATTTCTGTAATCACTGCTATGTTAGCATTACTTGTATTAAATGTGTTATTTCTGTGCCTCTGCTTGCATTATCAGAGGCTGAGAGCAGAAATTCACCAAGTTTCTTCACCACTCGACTGAGGCCAGTATGTTTCAAAAGACTTTTTGTATTTTTGATGCAGACAATGATAAAAAAGAATACCTTTCACCTTAAAGCATCTTCACCATCTTCTAATCTGGCTAACCAAAATAAAATCTAACTTTAATATTCTTCTTTTTCCTTCAGTGTCGAGCACCTCCTCCTCCTCCGACTCACAAGACTTGACCCAAGTGGCTCAGTGTTTTTTCTTGTTGTGATTGAAGGGCCACAATTTTCTGTATAAGCGCAGTTGGCATTTAAGCTTAGGCTAACATCAATATGAATAACGGTTTAAAAAATGATTCATATTATTACTGTGTTCTTTTGTTGACACTGAGTAAACATTAAGTTTCATTTTAAAAGTGGCTGCAGCAGATGATTATCAGGATGTGAAAATTGTCCATGACAACTTTATATTGAGAAAAAAATTTAATAATTAATGTAGCATACTATAAAAAGACAATAACTTTTATTCTTTTCTTGCTCTTAGATGGCTTGGATCTATTCTAGACTAGAAGGGATAATATCCGCCTGACGACTGACAAACCACTTCAGGAATCTTTGAATTTACAAAGCACCTCCATCATGGGCCTTTGTACAAGCAAGACCACTGTCACTCTAGACCCAAGTGCCCACACCATGAACACTGAGCAAGTGAGCCGTGGAGCGGGTGAGTGGGAAAGCCCCAAGGGAACCCCCATCCTGGACGAGGGCATCCTGATGGTCCAACCTGCCAAGAGCAAGGCCGAGAGCGGTGGGACCAAGAGCTGCAGAGTGATTAATTATGCGGCAAAAGAATATCTTACGCTGGGGGGCAAAGTGAGAGTGGAGGGGGAGGCTCAGACCTCACGCGACGCAGAGGAGGAAGAGGATGACGATGAGGGCAACGGCATGGAGGAGCTCATCATCTTCTCTGACAGCGAGGACAGCCTGAAGAGCGAGTTCTTAGAGCTGAGTTAATGAGTGTCACTGTAGTGTCTTTGTCTTTTATTATCATATTCCATCTTTTTATTTATTAGTGCAAAATAATGTAAAGTATTCATGATATTTAGAATGACCATGGTTCAAAAAGGGGAATTTCTCACATTTTCAGTAGTTTTAAATATTTTTTTAATAAATACAATTTACAAGATTTATGATGCCTGGACTCTTTTTTTTCTCTGGTAAAGAATACAAATCAAATAGAAAGGTGCCCTGGCTTTTGGTGCATCCAAGTTTTAACACAATTACACAGCAAACCGAGATTAAGGTCAGGTTGCACTGTTAGGCCCCTGGCCACCATTTGTGGTATCCGGTTTTATGTAAATACTGCTGTGCAAACTCTGGTCTCTGGTTAGTGGCCTGCTCTAGTGATGTTTCCTGATTGACTCCCATGTGATCTTACTCCTTTTGCTCTGATTGGTTTGGCCCTCCAGTGCCACTTTTACTGGTTACAGGACAAAGCTACGCCCACCTGCCAGTCTGACCATGCCTTAGAAGAGATTCTTATATTAGTTTTGTAATTGAGACACTTGTTTTCCCTTCTTGCTATTTGGTCAAATTAAGTAGAGTTGGCATTTTTTTTAGTAACTAATCTGGGATTATAACCAAAAATGACTTCCCATTCTTGTATAAATAAATTCAGTTCTAACATCTCGGTCGATGTTGCTCCCCCTTTTCCCGGAAGAGCCCCCAACAGGTTAGACAGCCTTGGCAAAAGAATTTATATTGTGTACTTAAGTAGAAGTACAGATACCTGGATTTAAAAACAACTCTGGTAAAAGTAGAGGTACTGATTCACCTTCTTTACTCAAATTTTGGAAATGTACTATAGTAAAAAGTAATTTTGTTGTCAATGATACACAATAAATGTATAACTTCCCAAATGTTTAGCTTATGGTGTAATTAAATGCAGGTCCTTGAAGAACAAATTAAAAACTTGGACTTGATTTGACACCATAAAGGTTCAGACATTTTTAATACTTTTAAGGCCTTGGACGTACCCTGTTAATGTTGTCTGCTAGCTACCGTTACCATTAACTTTCAGAACCACATTCTCCCATAACATTGCTTACATTGTAAACTGAATTTACACAAATGCAAAATAAGCTACGCCATGAATTATTCTTGGAACCAACCACCTCGAACAGTTTTCTTAAATAGGTCTATGGATGTCTTTCTTTCTTCAACCATATCTCTGCTGAAAACCCCACGCTGGACAGACACCTTCTCTTGTTTTTGCGCTTGACTTTTCCTCTCGTGGAAGCAACATTGTCCAAGATGTTGGAACCAAAAACCCAACAAGGTATACATCATGTTTTAACTATGGACTAAAAATTTTAAGCTATTTAAAATAAGTTTTTTATTGGTTATGTTAATGGTAAATCGCATGCTTTCTATATATGGCTTTTTTGTCCCTGTCTCAGGCACCCAAAATAATTATTGGACAACCTGCACTAAATGAAAAATTAGGGCTGCATGGTGTGGCTTGTAATCTTTGTGTGTCCGTTTATGTATACGTGTCTAATGATCCACACAAAATAAATTTCCCCTTGGGGATCAACAAAGTACTATCAAATCAAATCAAATCAATCAAATCAAATATCTCCACTGCACTCTAAACAAAAATAAAATTTTATGTAGTTACACGAAATTTCTGGCTCCATCTTGATCTAAGTAAATAAACAAATGACAATACTCAGAGCCTGAGTATGAAGAGGCTGGTCTGGGCTGCCCTCTGCAGGATTTAGGAGAAAAGTGAGCATGCCTCAGATTGAAAGAGAAAGAATAATGTGAGAGGCGACAGAGGCACATGTGCACACCCAGAGCAAACACACTGAGGAAGTGCACCGCTGCAGAGGCAAACCTCCACAACAGAGAATAACGGTTGTATGATGATGCAGCCTCCACCCAGGAAGGTAGGCTAATGATGTCTATTATGTTTAGTGTTAAAATGTGCTCCAAAATGAAGAGAGAAGTGAGGGTGTTTTTAATCTGAGCACTTTCAGATTGGCTTTACTTTTGATGTATATGAAGTGGTCATCTTGTATATGAAGAAAACAGCTTTAAGAACAACTTGGTGCTCACTCACTCTTAATCTCTCCTTTATTACACATTCAAGGCTTGCCACAGTGTAAGGTCAGTTTCCGAGTCACATTTTCTGGTTTCTGTGGTGTCAATTTTTAAAACGTGTGTCAATGCAGTAATGGAGATTTGTGAAGTTTCTAGGACTAACATTTAAACAAGAATCAACTATGTGTTATGAGAAGAGATGGTCACCTTCTATATTTTTATTTTAAACAGTAACAAGTTCACTGCACAGCCACATTCTGTGTAAAATAAGTCTTACACTGTAGGTGTCATTCCAATTATTCCACAAGACCACATTCCACAGAACACATTTTCATTTAATTGACTGTATGGCAGACCGATGGAGTTAATGCACAAATTCACTCATTTATATATTTTCTACCTGTTATAACCTGCCATAACCTGGTTACATGCAAATTTCTTTTCCACACTTCACTCTCATTTTAGAGCATGTGGACAGCTATGGTAGCCCTTGAGGGGCATACTGTTATCCATCAGCAAGGCAAGTGGAATTAGTCCAATGGAAAGTCTGTGAACTTCATAAATTACCTAAACCTACAGGTCAGAAAGTGTGCATGTGCTTCAGTGCTCAGTTTGCCCTCTCCCTGGGCAGCCGTAGGAAATGATACAGATACTCTAATGCCACCGACCAGTTTCTGGGCAGATCCTAGAATCTAATTACACCTGATGTGTTCACACCCAAAATAAGTTATATAGAATCATCCCATAATTTGTCTTCCTGCAGTGTTTGTTTTGTACTTTCTACATTTCACACAATGCACCTTTCATTTTTTGGTTTGCATATACATATTTAATTTAATATATTACTTTCACTGTACACAGAAAGTAAGCCATCAAACAGCAATGATAATATGTTCTTGTGTCCAGGTAAAAGAGAGCCAGCAGGTGAAGCTGGTGTTCTCAGAGCAGATCAGCAAACTCCAGACCAAACAGCACCAGGACACTGAGCTGCTGGAGGAGATCAGGTATAACTCCACTAGTTTCAGCCCTTTTATCCACACACACTTCTACAGCACAGAGATCAAATGACACACCTGTTTTCTGCCTGTTCCCTAAGGTCCTTCAGTAAACACCGAGCCGCTTTAGAGAAAGACTACGGTCAGGTACGACAAGCTCACAACAACACGAGTTATTCTAGTGACTCTATCTTCCATTACTGGGCCTTTTTTTGACTCTGACTGGAAGTGCACCCCCTCCATTGATCCATTGGGACTGGATATGGGTCCCATCAGTGTTGAGTGTCACGCTGTCGTCCTAAACCGGGCTTGCACCAAGCCTCGGTCTGGACAGGCCGTGTCTCGTGGGAAAAGTCCTAAGTTCCCAGCATCTTACCAAAAATGCACTGTGTGTTTTTGAGCCTAAGTGGAGAATGTGTTAGTGACGCGTGAATAAACACTGGATGTAACTGTGTGTAAATAGGTAATTGGATTGTATTCTGGTTTATTTTGAGGAAAAACTGAAATAAATCCTTTTCAGGCTCTTCAGAGGTTAGCAGTCCAGTACCAGAAAAGAGATTGGCAACGAGGAAACACTGACGCCATCACTTCTGGGTAAGTCTGATTACATTCTATACTATACAACGTCTCTGTCTGACAGTCATTTTTGCTGTTTGCAATATGTAGAGTATAATTTATAAAATAATCATTTAAAAGGTTAGAAGCCAATATTAATTCTGAAGATCACCAGCAGAGCTGTACGGAGCAGTTTAAAGAAAATCAATATATCACTAGTAAACACACACAAAAAAGGAGATGATAGCATTGAGTAACATTTTTTATGCATGTGCTTTCCTAAAAGCAAAATTGTTATATTGTTCCTTAAGCTTGTTAGTAAATGGAGACTTTCTTTTTGAGTGATAACAGACTGAAATAGTAAAAGCTTTATCCCTGCACAAGCTCATGTCCCGCCTCTTTATACCTTCACCTGCTCAAGTCCTGTCTTTTTATACCTGCTCCGGCTCAAGTCCCATCTCTTTGTAAGACCGTCTTTGCCCTAAAATAAATATTAAACTATGTTAAAACAAAATACACTAAATGGAGTTTACATAAGTGGGTTAAAAACTATGCTAAAACAGTGTAAATTAGAATGAGCATATGCACAGTATAGATGTAAATACATAATGTAAATGGCAAGTTGTGTAACAGGTATTGCATGTTACAAATATTGCACAGTGAAAAGAGCTTATGTGTTAGCAGTGTTTGTTTTTGACAGCAGCAGGAAGGAAATACTTGTCTGTATTGTCATATCAGATCCATGGTGGTTATAACTGGCTCTGTATAAGAACATAATGCAACAGTACTGTACTGAGCTCTTTGCAACACAGGCATCACAGCGTATAAGTTCAATGTGCATCAAAATGTTGTGATATTTGTGCCACTATTGTACATGTTTCTGGTGGTAGGGAAAACCAGTGCAAGACACAGGAAGAACATGCAAAAGCCACACTGCCTCTGAATCAAACCCTTCTTGCTGTGAGGCACTCCACTGCTTCTCTTGTCTCCCTGAACAACCCCCTCCTTCCCCGTACTGAGCTGTCTCAACCCCGGCTCACCTGTGTTTGTCTGATCTGTCTTTAGTCTGATGAGTTATTGCGCGATGTGCAGATGGCGCACTCATTTTCAGGAAGTGTCCAGAGTTGGCGCATTGTTTAATAAAAGGCTGGACGTGGCATTGTGGTGAAAGCACAGTCTGTATTTGGTCATTCTAGTGTTTTATTGGCTACTTCATGGGGCGTGTATTTACGCAGTGGCTCAGTGGTAGAGCGGTCGTCCTTCAACCGGAAGGTAGGTGGTTCGAGTCCCGCTCTCCCCACAGCTCATACTGTCGTTATGTCCTTGGGCAGGACACTTAATCCACCTTGCCTCCAGTGGCTGTAACACTGGTAATTACTGTAGAACAATGTAAGTCGCTTTAGATAAAAGTGTCTGCTAAATGAATAAATGTAAATGTAATGTATTTTAACAAATAACAGCAGATAATAATATACATTATTTTACACTCTGAGTCTGATGTGTATCATTTCTGAACAATGAACTAAATAAAAATTGGCAGCAGTGTGTTTGGCATTTGGAGATCCATTGTGGACACCACAGCTCAGACAGCTACGTCACGACTTTCTGCCGCTGAGGAATATCGCAAACTAACTCTACAGGCCTCCAAAAGCCTCCGGAACGCAAAAGACATCCACGCCAAGAAGGTATTTATGCTGAACACATGGCTTTACATGATATCATGTTGTTGTCCGTGTTAACTGTCCATGATGTTCGTGTGTAGGGCCTGGAGCAGCTGCAGAAGGTTCAGGGGGAAGTGGTGGATGCTCTTCGGGAGTTACACCGGCTCAAGAAGAGCTACCATCAGCTCAGTCACATCGCCAATATCGCCCGTGAGAAAGCAGCTGACGCACAGGCCAGGTCAGGAGTGTGGATGTATTGGAATATGGCTCGTTATGAAATCCATATTTACTCACAGATTTTCCAAACACAAAGCATTAATCTGGTGGTCTGGGTTAGATTTCCAAGGAGCAGTGCAGGTGCAGACTGCAAAACTGCCTCTGGAGTGATGCAATGAATAGACACCAACCAATCATAGAAACAAAGCATGAGAGTTAACCTCTGAGAGTACTGGTAAAAGATTTACTATATCACCTTCGCTATATTTTTTCAACTTCTCTGATAACATCTTTAGTAATACAACTGAAAAAAAAAAAAAAAAGAAAAAAGAATATTTTTAAATTGTCTTCTGCCGTGGATATGTGGCTGACTCAAATATCTTCCCATCTCCAAGTGGAAAATTTAAATGTGAACAGACTTGACAATTTTTGGGGCATTTCCTATTTACAAGCATCAAAAGCCTCGGTCAAAATACGTTTTAAAGTACAGTTGTTACTGATTCAGTTTTATTTACTTTTGTTTCCTCTTTATTTGTTTTTGTTTTGTCTAAGCTTCTTAGACTGGGGGTATGATTAATCGCATTGTTAGTAAAAACCATCAGAAGCATCATTTTAACTTCTATAGCTTACTCATGACAATGTGTGTAGTGGTCTATATTATTATAATACATAAGATGAATAGATGAATGTTTTTTATTCTACTTTCCTCCTGCTCAATGCCTGCTCAATCACCGTTGTTTAGTTTAGTTATTTAATTAAAATTATAGATCGTTTGTCTGTTGAGCTTTTAAAGCCTAAATCACAAATAAAACTAGAATGGTTTATTAAGCAGGATGTTGTATGTGTTATTGCTCAGAGCTCACTGTTTACAGAATATGTCTCCCTCTGCTCTTCTGTGCTACACTCACACTGCTCAGTCTGTTTCTGCACTAATTCATCGTTATAAATGGTGCATAAACCATGGCTTCATTCTGACTGTAAACTTTTAGCAAAACATTTAATGCAGCTTTCTTGATGACTAGTGCTAAAGCAGAACAGAATTAAAGTTTTTAATTGAAGCTTAATAACTTCTGTATTGTTGCGGCGGTTTAATGAGTTTGGATAAATCCAGGACAGTTCATGTTAGTGCCTCAGCAGTCTTAGCCCCGCCCCTAATGCTCTCATTGGGTGAGACGCATGATGACACCTACTGCATTAATGCACAATAAAAGAAATGATCGCCGTTAATTAATTATGCGTTAACGGGACAATAATGCATTTACTTGCCTAGCCCTATTATTTTGTGGTTCATGTTGAATTTATTTTGCATTATATTTTGGAAATGATGTTAAAGTGATAAAATATAATTTGCAAAAAAAAAGAAGAAACAAACCATTAAATGAGTCAGTTTACGGTTTTATTTGTGTGACAATATTTGAAAGGAATTATTTTGAAGGGAAAGGATCTTAGACACATTTCACATTGTGATAAAAATAGCCAATGGTGAATACTAAAACATAATTTTGATGTTTCCAGCATGTTAAAACAAATGTAACATTTACTGTGTTGCAGTTTGGTAAATGTGTAGTCAATGTTTTAAAGTCCTATGTTTTTACAGTGCATGTTAGAACTGATGATAGTCTGGACCCCAACCCAACCCAGCCTTTCTCTTGTTTTCTCTTGCACACCAGCAACAAACAAACTCTTTAGTATGTCTTTAAAAGTCTGGTTTTCTTCTCCTCAGAGCACGAAAGAGTGAGCATGGCCTCTTCCATTTTAAATCCCATAAGATGACCACTAAGGTAGGACAAGTCTGCCTGTAGCACTGACGCCACTGCCATCTTTGCTGAGTTGCTCTTCAGTAAAATTCACAAAACCTGTCCTTGTGACTGTGTGTCCAGCTCTGTGCCAGGTTGAAAGAGTGCGACGACCGTTTGACCGAAGTCCGTAATGAGTATCAGCTGACATTAGCTGCAGTCAGAGCGCACCAGCAGCAATACTACAACAGTGACCTGCCTTCCATCATGGAGGTAACACACACTTAGGAAGGGAGACTGGGAGAAGCTGAAGAAGTTGTATGCATACGTTTGTTTTCTCTCTGCAGCAAATCGACGGGAACCTGTACGAGGAGCTGAGGAGCCACTTCACTCGTTTGTGTGGCACAGAGATGGAAACCTGTTTGAGCACGCACAAACAGCACAGCAGGATATGGGACAGTGTTAAAAAGGTGTGTGTTCACATATTCATAGCCACAGAACCAATTTGTGACATGTAATAACACCTAGTCCATATTCTTTAGGCTTGTCCTTGATGCAGTTATATTCTTAAAAGCACTCTGCCACTGTGCATCTGCACGCAACAATGTGTTTGACTGAAATCGCAAAGATTTCGCAAAGAGGAGATTTATGTTGCGGCACCTGTAATCCTGTTGTGTAAACTGTGATGCTAGAAAAAACTGCACTAGAAAAATCCACAGTGAATGACAATGCATTGTCTGCGATTGGCGACACACATTTTTTTACTGTGTCTTCTAAACTGCATAATTTTTTTTAAAGTCTGCAAATGATGTTGCCTTGTCACTTTGGGTCACATGGATTAAGAACGGCTTGAATAAATTCTGGTATGCCTCCTTGCTGATACAGCAGGCATATCAGCAAATTCTTTCTCATTGTTTCATCAGCATTTCTCAGTGTTAGAATTGTCGCTGCTCAAATAACGTGCTCCGTAACAGTCTCACTGTTTGATTTTTGTCGATAAGTCAGTTCTGTGTAAAGGCTTATTATGCGTGGCTTTCCTTTTCCCGCGTAATATGTCCGTAATTTCTCCAAGGCCCTTCTTCCATCATCGGGTGCTTCTGTCATGACTAAACTTAAACATTTATTGTCTAAGAATCAACTTTTCATTCTCTTCATAAGGCTCGTACAAGATTGTATTTCTAAGCCCTTGTAAGTGTGAATGTACTAAACATTTTGTCTCCCACAGTTTATACATTTTTTGGGAAGTTAGAAGTGATTTTAATGTGGACTCAGAGCGACACAGGTAAACATGTGAGTGCAACAACTTGAGCCAGAGAAGACAGGTTCTGGAGGGCCTAACATGCATCTGGAGGTGAACAGCCAGTAAGAACATTTCTCAGGAAAACTCACCACATTGGCTGAAAGTGTGAAACTCACAAGTGTGTGCAATGTGACAGAGAACACTGCTCAGACAACATTCAGGCTCCTGGTGGGTTCAAGTGTATCTCTGTCTCAGCATCTGTTACAGAACTGTACCAAGTCTCTGTTTGGCTTCATGGCGGTAACAACTGAGGGAGCCACATGACCTACTATGTACCTCAGATAGCTGAGGTTCATGTCTCTCATTGCCAGGTGACCAGAGAGAGAAATGTCCAGCATTTTCTTCAAGAGTCAGGGGTGTTCAGTAAAACTCTGGAATTCAGCTTCCAACCAGCTCCAAGAGACATGGTGCGTTCAGTGAGAAAACACATCAGTCTTATAAATGACTATAAAAGACTGACTTCATAAATTGTCAAAAATGTGGTTGTGTTTTCAGGTGTGTGTGCTGCAGGATGTGTGCGTTTCACCAGATGAGGGCTGTTTGCTTCGAGAGGCAAAGAAGTGGTCCATGAAGGCAGCCAAAGACTATAAGGTCATCACCCACGGAGAGAGGGTGGGTCTGGAAGGAATCAACTACCTATATTTGGTCAAAAAGTTTGATCATTCCATTTTCATTTTTGACAGAATGTATCAATGTCTCATCAACCACAACTAAAGTCAAAAGATAAAAATAAAAAAGTCAATATTCTGTTTTTGTGTCCGTCAGGCTCTGGTGACTCTGGAGAGCCGTTTAAAGCTCTTGTCTGGGGAGACGGGGCTCAGCGTGGAGCAGAAGATTGCTGAGGTACAGGACAGCGTCAGGAAAGCCAAGGTACAGTACGTTCTGTCAGGTTCAAACATCACTACTAGGAACAAAAGTGTGTTTAATCCACACATCCACCACTAAAGTGTTACCATGGTTACTGCACTTTTTATACTAATTTCCTCATGGCAGATTCTAATGTTTTTCCAAGTCTTATATGACCTTGCATTACGACAGTTATGTTCCAAAGTTTGTGTCAAACTCCAGATAAATATAACACATATGTAGAATGACTTTGGACACTGTAGAATCAATACATTATACGTTTTTGCTTTGTGTGACTTAAGCATCAGTGCCGTTTTGTGTTCACTGACGTAGTAGTTATTTATGTTAGTTAAACTACCTGTCTTTCAGCTCAGCTTACAGCTTGTCTTTGTAAATCTGGTGCTAAATAGGCTACTAACACAATCTGGCCAGTAAGTTCTTATCAGACTTGAAAGAATCTTTCTTGTGGCACTGCTACTTATGATGACCTTATGACCTTTATGTAATACTAAAACAATGAGTTCAGCTTCTGCAAGATGAACTCCAAACCTGTCCTGATGTGTCTCCTTTGTCAGCTGAGCCGAATGAAGGCTGAGGCACGTCTAAGGCTGCTGTCCCAGAGCGTCTCGGGGACTGAGCTGTGGCTGGATCAGGCCATGAAGCAAGCTGACGAGGAACTGGAGCGGGACCGCAGAGTCAGCGAGCAGAGGAAGTCCACTGAGGACTTTTCAGTACGAGCTACTGAAAGTACTACTGTATACGTTAGAAAACTGAACGGGAAAGGACTAATCAATCTTCTTCTATGTCACCATCCTGTGTTTTCCAGGAGGATGAGTTTGAGCTGACAGACTTGGAGGAATATGATGAAAATGGAGACATCTTTGCTGATCCAGCCTCGATGTCTGGAGTGTGTGTTTATCCTGCAGCCTGCAGAGTCATCTACAGTTATCAGGTAAACACTGCAGACACAGACAAAGCCAAACAATCAAGCCAATAAAAATGTTATCAAGTACAAAAGGCCAAAGATCAAGATGCATGCTGGTCTTCAATTTTAGTTTTCACTGTAGCTGTCAGTGTGCATCTTCAGATATGGCTAAACAACAGCTTAAACAATGTGTGTTAGTGCTAACAGTGACTGTCATTTTAAAACTAAAGAAATGCTCATTGACTGTAGGTGCGATACACCCCCATTTTAGCTTGTGGGGTGCCAACAAATTCTTATATAGGTGCTGGTCATATAATTAGAATATCATCAAAAAGTTGATTTAGAGAGGCTGGCTGTTCACAGAGCTCTGTGTCCAAGCACATTAAGGCGAAAGGAAGGAAAAGATGCGGTAGAAAAAGTGCACAAGCAATAGGAAAACTGCACCCTGGAGAGGATTGTGAAACAAAAGAGTGGACTGCAGCTGGAGTCAGTGCTTCAAGAACCACTGCGCACAGACGTATTCAAGACATGGGATTTCGTTGTTGCATTCCTTGTGTCAAGCCACTCTTGAACGACAGACAGCGTCAGAAGCTTCTCGCCTGGGACTGCTGCTGAGAGGTCCGATGTTATGTTCACTGATGTATGTACTTCCAGAGTCTGGAGGAAGAGAGGAGAGACACATAATCCACATTGCTTGAGGTCCAGTGTAAAGTTTCCACTGTCAGTGATGGTTTGGTGCCATGTCATCTGCTGGTGTTGGTCCACTGTGTTTTCTGAGGTCCAAGGTCAACACAGCCGTGTACCAGGAAGTTTTAGAGCACTTTTTGTCTCCTGCTGCTGACCAACTTTATGAAGATGCAGATTTAATTTTCCAACAGGACTTGGCATCTGCACACAGTGCCAAAGCAACCAGTACCTGGTTTAAGGACTATGGTATCCTGTTCTTAAATGGGGTATTGTAAAGAGGATGATGCAAAATGCCAGACCAGCAATGCAGAAGAGCTGAAGGTCACTTTCAGAGCAACCTGGGCTCTCATAACATCTGAGCAGTGCCACAGACTGATCGATTCAATGCCATGCTGCATTGCTGCAGTCATTCAGGCAAAAGGAGCCCCAACTAAGTATTGAGTGCTGTACATGCTCATACTTTTCATGCTCCCACTTGTCAGTTGACCAAGATTTCTAAAAAATCTTTCTTTGGTCATAAGTA
Source organism: Neodontobutis hainanensis (assembly GCA_024349245.1). Lineage (NCBI taxonomy): Eukaryota > Metazoa > Chordata > Actinopteri > Gobiiformes > Odontobutidae > Neodontobutis > Neodontobutis hainanensis. Next base: position 117,878 of record JALDNG010001414.1, read on the forward strand.
ATATTGTAATTTTCTGGGATTTTCCTTAGTTGTCATTTATAATCAACAAATTTAAAGAAATAAACATTTGAAATAGATCAGTCTGTGTTTAATGAATGAATTTTATTTAGAAGTTTCACTTTTTGACACGCACCTGTATATTGCATCTGTGAGCATTTATATTGTCTACACTGCTCACAGAATGGTGCTTTCCCCGCATGACCCAAAGGAGCTCGACATACCTTCCAAGAGGTTAGAAATCTAGGGGTCATCATGGACTCCAGAGTCACATTAAGTTAATTACATCATCTGCATTTTATCACCTTAAAAACATTTCCAGAGTCAAAAGGATGATGTCTCAACCAGACTTAGAAAGACTTATTCATGCTTTTATCTCCAGCAGGTTAGATTATTGTAACGGCCTGCTCACTGGTCTCTCAACTAACTAACGAACTAAACCTGGTGAAGCAGCGTTTAAGTTTCATGCAGCATAAATCTGGAACAGCCTCAACTTTAACCATGTTCAAGGGGAGGATAAAAACCTTCCTCTTTAGCTCCGTCTACAATGCAACTTAAACACTTCAGCCCGGGGCCTGCCTGGTTGTTGTTTACAATAATGAAACAAGTGCATGTTAGCATACTTCTGCAGACAACTAATCTACAAACACAAGGCTGATTATGATATTTTATTTTCCTTCATCTCTTCATGACAGATGCACCGTGTAGTGTAAAAACAACTCTAAGTTGTGCAGAATGTAGCATTTCAATAATTACATATAATACTATAAATACATATTAATTTGACTGTACTGTACTTTTACATGCTCTGCAGGCCTGTCAGTCAGATGAACTGTCAGTGATGGAGGGAGAGGAGCTCCAGGTGGTGGAGGATGGAGACATGGAGGACTGGCTAAAGGTAGAATGACTTTGGTCTTTGTGTTCGACAGAATGTAACCTGTTTGTGAACTTTAGTGTGTGTATGTTGCAGGTGTGTAACTCCTGTGGTCAGGTGGGATATGTGCCTGAGCGCTACGTGCAGTTCCTGTGTATACCAGCAGAGGACTCTATTCCACTGGACGCCTCCTTCAGCTCTACCTCCTCTATCGGTCACAAGGAGAAACACAAGAGTCGAGGTACCACTATATACGCTGGCAACACCTGGCTAAGATGTTATAAAATGTTTGCTTATTGTGGTCATAAAATGTTATTTTTTTCATATTTCATATTACATTATACTATGTACTTATTTAATTTTGGGCATTCTCTGAAAACTTTAAAAAGCCCTGTTGTTTTGCCACTGGCATCATAATTAGTGCAAATGCTTGTCAGGTGTGGCCAGGGCGTTGTACTCCTACCAGGCCCAGAGTGCAGAGGAGCTGTCCTTCCAGGAGGGCGCAATCATACATCTGGTTCGCTGTAAACATGGAGAGGTATGAGCCCCGAGACATTTATTTATTCATTCTTTAAATTGTCCTATTGTCCAAACCCACAGTCTCTGAATTATTTGTACTGTGTGTTTACTGTGAAGGTGGACGATGGTTTTTGGGAGGGAGAGCTGAATGGACAGATCGGAGTGTTCCCTTCACTGGTGGTGGAGCTCATCCACGATGAAGCTGAGAATGAGATGGAAGAGGTGAGTCTGAAATATTCTGTCGGCTTGTTTAGAGTCTGTACTCTAAATGTGATATATTTCTTCCCAGCCTCTCCAGACTCCCACAATGCCCTCCTTTTCACCCCCCATCTCAGTGCCGCCAAGCCCTGAATATAGTGCACCACTTGCTACCACTCCCCCTAGTGGAGTGGAGGACATAGAGCAGGGCCCTCCCACAGAAGCACAGAGGCCTCCTGACGAGCCAATCAGTGAGTGCTTTCTATATCTTTTATTTCTGTAATCACTGCTATGTTAGCATTACTTGTATTAAATGTGTTATTTCTGTGCCTCTGCTTGCATTATCAGAGGCTGAGAGCAGAAATTCACCAAGTTTCTTCACCACTCGACTGAGGCCAGTATGTTTCAAAAGACTTTTTGTATTTTTGATGCAGACAATGATAAAAAAGAATACCTTTCACCTTAAAGCATCTTCACCATCTTCTAATCTGGCTAACCAAAATAAAATCTAACTTTAATATTCTTCTTTTTCCTTCAGTGTCGAGCACCTCCTCCTCCTCCGACTCACAAGACTTGACCCAAGTGGCTCAGTGTTTTTTCTTGTTGTGATTGAAGGGCCACAATTTTCTGTATAAGCGCAGTTGGCATTTAAGCTTAGGCTAACATCAATATGAATAACGGTTTAAAAAATGATTCATATTATTACTGTGTTCTTTTGTTGACACTGAGTAAACATTAAGTTTCATTTTAAAAGTGGCTGCAGCAGATGATTATCAGGATGTGAAAATTGTCCATGACAACTTTATATTGAGAAAAAAATTTAATAATTAATGTAGCATACTATAAAAAGACAATAACTTTTATTTATGTGAGTATTGTATTAGTTGATATTCAACTATGAAAACATCAAAATCAAATGTTTGCGTGTTGTATAAACTATAGATAACTTAATAACATAACATATATAACATAAGTTATATACAGTGTATATATACTATACTGTTGGATATTCTAATTTAATAATAATTTCCTATTAATACATGACTACAATTATGATACTTTACTCTATACATGAACTTTATAAAGCAAACAGGTGTTTATTTAAAAGCATGTCTCCATTTATTTTCATTAGAATAGATTATGATACATTTGCAAATATACAAGTCATTTAAAGATCATTTATGTGTACAGAGTATATACAGGACCCACTGAGGATAAATACATGATAAATGTTAAACATAAGACTGCAGCCCTGATTTGTTTGAACCTTGTGATGAATTCTGTGGGTTTACTGTTAGTGAGTCTACACACATATGCCATGTCTGACCTTTTAATAAAAAACTCAACACCCGCCCTTTATACTCACATAATGTGATTGTTATTGCGCAGACGTCTGAAGGGCTTCATTCCTAAACTGGACATGCGTTACATTCAATGCAGATAGAAGGGTCCCTACTGAAAATAATATGACTGTTGATAGCTGCACTGATCTAATGTGATTTATAAACATATATTACACAGATATAATCCAATTGTACTAAACATGTACGTGATTGTTGATCCATTATATTGTATTCTAATGGCATCATCCACACAAACAACTTTACATTGTAATACAGTGTTATCAACACATATATAGTTTAGTATGTAGCAAAGATGGTTCCATTAAATCCCTTTAAGGCCAACTTATTACTACAATACATAGCTGTCTACTGTCTCTCAGTTTGGAGTGGCAGACAGGAGCTGAAGGATAGAGACTAAACCCTCTACTGCTATTAATGGGGCCAGTGAAAATTGAATGATGGAAAAAACAGAACTACATTCATTTATTGTTCTACTTCCTACTTCGCCTCCACGTCCCATTAGGGATCAGAGGTGCCTGGAGCCTATCCAAGCAGTTTTGGACCTGTGTCCAAAGACACCCTGGACAATGACCGTTTAGTCGCAGGGCTGACACTTTTCCACCACGTGGAGTCACGTTTCCACTGGGGCGTTACATAGGGTTTAGGTCGGCTCTAGTGCTTTGTTCATTACCAACAGGGTGCCCCCAAAAGGCTTACTGTACTACATTTGAGTTGCCGCGGTGAGAAGCCCCAAGTGTGTCCGTTTTTTGGTTTGCTTTGGGAGGAGCGTAGGTAAACACTGCTTTCAGCTGATTGGACGAGAGATAATCCTCACTCAACCAAAAAAGAGAAGTGAAAACATTAAATAGAAATGTTCTCCATATAAATTACACCTTGTTTTTGTGAAAATTTAATTTTCACAAAAAACATGCCAAGCTAGCATTAGCAACAGTTGCTTCCGGTTTTAAACATTCAACAATGTATGTCGCTTACTTTATGGATATAAATATTGTATTTATCATTCACACTAGATTAAACACAAGCAGAACCACTGCCTCAAATATGGAGTCTTTAAATTATAAGAAATTGGTGCAGTATGTTCAGAAAGAATAAACCCAAAACAGTCTATGTTTACTGTATCAACCTCCCGCCTCTCGACGCCTCTTATATTATTATTTAATAATGTATCCAAATTTTAAAACGTATGCTTAAAATACTTTTTATTTTTCTAATAGCGACACAACTTTTGCATCACTTTTCTATTACATCATTGTTTACATCGTGGACGTCCCTCCTCAGGACCCAGCAGAGTTAAAACACGTGCCTATTGAAGGGGTTACTTGTACTAAACTATCATGTACCGCCCCGGCCCGTACCATACCGTACCTATCCCAGCGTAAAAACATGGCTTTAGACACAGACACTGACAGACAACCATTCACATTCACTCCTTTATTTTAGATTCACCAATTCAACTAAACAGACATAAATTTGGACAGTGGAAGAAAGCCAGACTACCTGGAGAGAGCCCACGGTAACACAGGGATGAAACCCACAACCTTCTTGGTGAGAGGCCTATATTTTGGCTTTGGAGGCTCTTATTGAGCTGCTTGTTCTGGGAAGAGATGAGTTCTTGGGTTGTATAAACCAGCCATGAGATTAATACAATGCATTGCTTCTGTCTGCTTCCCCCAATTTGTGCTCTACTATGGACTGACGAAAACATATGTAAGTGATGACATCTCTAACAATGTGTGTTTTGTTTGTTCAATTGATTTTCAATTGAGAATCAAAAATACTGGTGAATGCATCTTCAGCGGCTCATTTTAGTATTGAACAGAATACTGCAGTAAAGCCACTGGAGACATGTTATTATTGATACAGAGTTAATACATGCAGACTGTTTAAATCACTGTAACACTCTGTAGGATCCACAGCAGAGTAGATGTAAAAAGAGCCATACAATACATAATCAACATAATCTGTGTCTTGTGTATTTTTATACCTTCTAAAATTTAAACTGGTGTTGTTCATATGTTTTAAAATGACTCAATGATTATGAAGTAAATTGGCAGAGAATATTAGCAATACCATAACAAACAAGTCAGGTTTGACGCTAGCTTCTTTCCTTTAGGTTTAATGCCGTTACATACCAAGAGCACATAAATGCAGAATTCTCTGACTCTGACAAAGTGAGAAATCCCACTGAGAGGGCTTAATCAAATAAATAAGTAGGATCTTGATGAAGTATTGGATTTTATCCCACTTCTTCAGATTTGGACCTAATATCCTAAATGGGAACTACAAGGTTTGTGGAGAGAGAGAGACAGCACTTTTTATGTTTTATGTTTCCCAATTGAAAATCATTTGAACAAATAATACACAGATTTCTGACCTCTGTTTTTGATAGAAAATGCATTAGTGTGGACATCACCTCAAAGTGGTCTCTCAGAGGAAACATGTGAAAATGTATGATTGTGTTTTCAGATGTAGTAACATAACATTACGACACTGATGGTCGTAATAATGGACAGCTAGATGGAAGACAAGATTAAAAGAGGAAGTGAAAAAGAGCTGTACAACATGACAACACATCCTGGAGACTTTCCTGTCAAAGTCAGTCTTTAAATTCAGGCCTTTGATTATTGGCTTCAGGCCAGCACTGAGTAAGCTTAACAAATATATCAGACCCATTCTGGAACAAATGTACATGTTTTTTGTTTTTGCAAAAATAAATTCACAAAGCAATAAATTATATTTACCTTAATAAAAAAATCAATGTAACCCAGATTACTCCAGGAATGGATAATTGAGCTACACAGATTATATATATATATATATATATATATATATATATATATATATATATATATATATATATATATATATATATATATATATATATATATATGTATATATATGTATATAATTATTATATAGACTATATCAACTTCTTTGAAAAATATTATAGTTACAGTTAATCATTGGTTATCTCATTCCCTTTGTTATTTATGACTTAACAACCTGTATCCTGCTACTTTAAAGCAATTTATAACAGACTTATTCAATAGAATGGTGCCTGGATACTTTTTATTTATCATATATTTTAGGTTTTAATGTGGTTAAGTCTATATATCTTTTAATTTTTCATTCAGATTATATTCTGCTGATGCTAAATGCAAACTGTGCCAAACCAAATTAAAACAGCATCCAGAGAAATGCTTCTAGTGACCATGTTCATTTCCTTTTTCTATTTTATACAAAGAAAAGTTTGTTAATTCAAGTTTGATTTCCAACAGTTGGAATAAAAGGACACAGAATCCAAACAACCAATCCAAATCCAGGGGGCACTACTGACATACACAGAATAAACTGCCTCTGGACTGAAGCAATTTGAAAAAACATACAACCAGTCAGATGAAAAAAAGTATCACATAAAACGCTTTATTAGGATTATTTTGGTTGGAAATGGGTTTGAATGGGAGAGGTTCCAGACCCACTTTACTTTGCAAAGTGAATAGGTGTGGCTGGACAGGCTGTTAATGTTAATGATGGTGGTGCTGGTGCCCAAAGTGCAATAGATGAAGTGGAGAAGCCCACTACTTTGTCGCTTGCTGTTCTTTGATTAGTGCCTATGTACTGTAGCTGTATGTTTCTGATTGTTTTTTTTTATCATATATATTTTATATATATATGCAAGTGTTGATTTACTTAACAACAGTATACTGTATTGTCTGCTTACTGTAGATTGTGCTCTGTGCAGTGACCTTGAGAGTAGGTACACAAATAAAATGCAGTTGCAGTTACAACAGCTAGCTTTTCCTCTTTCCTTGACATGTGTTGCACCTTCGAATACAGCAGTTGTGTTACAACAGTTACAACACCTCTTGAGGTGATTCTGCTGACATCCTCATAAGTGTGAAAGAGGCTTCATCATGGCAAAATTAAAACTATTGAGTACAATATTTTCAACTGTTTAGTGAAAGATAAAGTTGACAAAACATCTTCAACAAGCAACGACATCACCCTCCGTCTAATTTGCTGATGTGAACCACTTCCTTTAAGACGGCCGTATGATGTGGGACTAGCCTGGTGTCATTCTCCTTTCAACTCAGAGGTCTCTACTTCTACTCCTTGTGTTACTTTGCAGTCTTTAATATCTTCCATCTCCACTATGTCATCCTTATCTTGACTGAGAGTTGACCTAACCTCTTTCCCCCAAATATCTTGCTGTTCTACCTTTGCAACTGTTTCTGTAGTTCCTTCCTGTTCCTCCACCATAGTGACCACAGAGAACTCTCTTTTGCTGTCGGGACTGGCCTTTACAATGGTTACACTGCTTATTCTGCCTCCTAAAGGTGAGGAAGGGGACAGTTGGGGGGAGACTTTTTCTGTGTTGAGAATTCCAAGATTATTCAGTTTGGGCTTTTCGACTGAATGTATGGTGGTAAGAACTTCTGGCTGCGGTATTTTTGGAGATGTTGGGACTGAAACTTCTAGATTGTCTTTGGTTGCAGGGAGAGTCATTGCAGATTTTGTATGCAAACTTTCAAAGCCATGGGCAGGTGGTTCTAATAACATGGCGTCATCTTGTAGGCTAGTACTAGGTGAAGAAGTTTGAGATGGTAAGGATGTAATACTTTTGTCCAAGGATCTAGATGGAAGAGGTGACTGACTAGATATTGCTTGATCTGATAAGAATTTAAGACTTTGAGTAAGTTTTGGTGTGCATTTTGAGCTAAGTTTAGGACTTGGAGTAATGGCTAATGGCGACGTGGGAGTTTTTATTGAAGAATGTGGAGATGAACCTAAGCTAATTAATGCTGGACTAGAGACAAAACTATGTTCCAGAACAGGACTGATGCAATAGAATGGTGCCTGGATACTTTTTATTTATCATATATTTTAGGTTTTAATGTGGTTAAGTCTATATATCTTTTAATTTTTCATTCAGATTATATTCTGCTGATGCTAAATGCAAACTGTGCCAAACCAAATTAAAACAGCATCCAGAGAAATGCTTCTAGTGACCATGTTCATTTCCTTTTTCTATTTTATACAAAGAAAAGTTTGTTAATTCAAGTTTGATTTCCAACAGTTGGAATAAAAGGACACAGAATCCAAACAACCAATCCAAATCCAGGGGGCACTACTGACATACACAGAATAAACTGCCTCTGGACTGAAGCAATTTGAAAAAACATACAACCAGTCAGATGAAAAAAAGTATCACATAAAACGCTTTATTAGGATTATTTTGGTTGGAAATGGGTTTGAATGGGAGAGGTTCCAGACCCACTTTACTTTGCAAAGTGAATAGGTGTGGCTGGACAGGCTGTTAATGTTAATGATGGTGGTGCTGGTGCCCAAAGTGCAATAGATGAAGTGGAGAAGCCCACTACTTTGTCGCTTGCTGTTCTTTGATTAGTGCCTATGTACTGTAGCTGTATGTTTCTGATTGTTTTTTTTTATCATATATATTTTATATATATATGCAAGTGTTGATTTACTTAACAACAGTATACTGTATTGTCTGCTTACTGTAGATTGTGCTCTGTGCAGTGACCTTGAGAGTAGGTACACAAATAAAATGCAGTTGCAGTTACAACAGCTAGCTTTTCCTCTTTCCTTGACATGTGTTGCACCTTCGAATACAGCAGTTGTGTTACAACAGTTACAACACCTCTTGAGGTGATTCTGCTGACATCCTCATAAGTGTGAAAGAGGCTTCATCATGGCAAAATTAAAACTATTGAGTACAATATTTTCAACTGTTTAGTGAAAGATAAAGTTGACAAAACATCTTCAACAAGCAACGACATCACCCTCCGTCTAATTTGCTGATGTGAACCACTTCCTTTAAGACGGCCGTATGATGTGGGACTAGCCTGGTGTCATTCTCCTTTCAACTCAGAGGTCTCTACTTCTACTCCTTGTGTTACTTTGCAGTCTTTAATATCTTCCATCTCCACTATGTCATCCTTATCTTGACTGAGAGTTGACCTAACCTCTTTCCCCCAAATATCTTGCTGTTCTACCTTTGCAACTGTTTCTGTAGTTCCTTCCTGTTCCTCCACCATAGTGACCACAGAGAACTCTCTTTTGCTGTCGGGACTGGCCTTTACAATGGTTACACTGCTTATTCTGCCTCCTAAAGGTGAGGAAGGGGACAGTTGGGGGGAGACTTTTTCTGTGTTGAGAATTCCAAGATTATTCAGTTTGGGCTTTTCGACTGAATGTATGGTGGTAAGAACTTCTGGCTGCGGTATTTTTGGAGATGTTGGGACTGAAACTTCTAGATTGTCTTTGGTTGCAGGGAGAGTCATTGCAGATTTTGTATGCAAACTTTCAAAGCCATGGGCAGGTGGTTCTAATAACATGGCGTCATCTTGTAGGCTAGTACTAGGTGAAGAAGTTTGAGATGGTAAGGATGTAATACTTTTGTCCAAGGATCTAGATGGAAGAGGTGACTGACTAGATATTGCTTGATCTGATAAGAATTTAAGACTTTGAGTAAGTTTTGGTGTGCATTTTGAGCTAAGTTTAGGACTTGGAGTAATGGCTAATGGCGACGTGGGAGTTTTTATTGAAGAATGTGGAGATGAACCTAAGCTAATTAATGCTGGACTAGAGACAAAACTATGTTCCAGAACAGGACTGATGCAAGGATCAGGAGGAGTTTGGGGAACAGGACAATCAGACTGAAGGGTAAATTGGATAAATCCTTCCCCAGATTCGGGCAAAGCATTTAAAGGCGTAGATGTTTGTAAAGGCCCTGGATCAAATTGGTTTAGCTTCTCAATCCCCTCAATGTCTGATCGAGAAGAAATTGGAAGTGAGCTTGGGGCAGACACTGCTGCACTAGGGAAAGGTTTAGTCTTAAATTCAAGACTAGACCCTTGTTTAGAATCTTCCACAGTAACAACATTGGAGTCTCCAGCTTGAGTTTTGAATGTGGAAGCATTAGAGTGAGACATTTTTGCCTTATGTGTATGATTCTTGTTGGGCTCCGTTTTCATCTTGGAATTGAGTTTAGTGCCACTTTCTCCATTTTCAGTGTGTGGGGGTTCCTCCAACACGACTGGCTGAGGGATAAATCGACCCCCTCCTGCCTCCCTACCTGTACTGTCCACTCTAATGCCGATGGGGTCGCTCCCACGTCTCAAATTAAATATGGTCAGGCTCCTCTTGCGTTTCCCCAAATTTGGAGCCACCCCGTTGGAGCTCTCTGAAGGAGGTCCAACATCTTTAAACATGTTTCTCAAGTTGTACACGCCGTCCTTTCTTTCCTCACTGTCCTGTGATTGGTCCAGGAGGTCGCCTGAACCAACCAAGGCATTAGGAACTCCCGAGTTCTTCTTGTCAGTGTGGGTCACCCGGAATCTGAAGAAGAGAGCGAACAATGAACAAATGAATCTATGTTACTGCTAACATATAACAAAATTCAGTGTTGATGGTTACCTGCCGACAGAAAATACTGTCTGCTCTTTGTGGCGCTGTTTGAGGCGGGGGGTTCTGCTTGGTCTGCGGCCCTTTTTCATTCGACTTTGGGCACAAAGATGACAGGTGTTGTGGTCAGTGCCAGAGTGGACTGTATGGAGGTGAGGGGGTATACCTCCAATAGACTCCTTGCGCAACCTGAGGAAGATAATTGTATACAATTAATTACTGTCATTTATTTGTATAATGTGTTAAAACGGCACAGATGACTTTTAGTCACTAGATGGCACAGATCTCTCTAAAGACTGTCTGTGTTGTTTGTTTTTGAGAGGAAACTATGTCTGTGAAGGTTCTCAGTCATCCAGGACATCTTGAAAAAAAAGGTTAAAGTAAAAGCATCAGGACTCAGTTTTCAAGGTGAAGATGTTTCATCTCTAACTCCAAGAGAATCTTCTCTCTAATTCCAAGAAGATTCCAAGAGAATCTTCTTGGAATTAGAGACGGTAGAATAGTAGAAACGGTAGATTGATTTTAGTGCATTTTGTACAAATAAAACTCTGCTAGATGAGAGGAGATCATGAGCCGGTGTCCTAGGTCTTCCCTGGGTCCTCCTCCCGCTCGGACATGCCCAGAACCCCTACCCAGGAAGGCGTCCAGGAGGCATTCAAAACTGATGCCCCAGCCCAGCATCTCTACTTTGAGCTCTTCCTGTGTGACCGTGCTCCTCACCCTATCTCTAAGGAAGTGGCAATCCAACCTACAGTGGAAACTCATTTCGGCTGCTTGTATCTGGGATCTTGTCACAGAGAACCAAAGCTCATTAGCATAGCTGAGAGAGGGAACAATTCCTGCAGAAGCTGCAACAATCCCTCTGTGACTCTCCTGCCCCATCCTTTCCTCACTCGTGAGTAAAACACCAAAAAAGATGCAACAATTTTTAATATAATGTTGAACCTTTCAGTACAACCTTCATAGTTTAAAAACCATGTTAAAGCAACACTGTGTAACTTTTCAGAATGTTTACCCACTGAACAACTAAAGAAGAGCTGCTTTGTAATTTACATAGAAATGTTACCTTTACACAAATGCCCTATTGATGTCCAGGCCATAATGTAAATGATGTATTAATGTGTTCTCATAAGATGTTTGCGTACCCCACAACTCAGTGACAAACAATGGAGGCTCTGTTTAACCAAGCGTCATTTGTACCCTCTTGGGCACCCAAAGCACTTAACATCATGTTTCCATTCACACACACAAGCACTCACACATTCACACTGTGGAGGTGGCACAAACAGCCTCTCCAACTACAACCAAACACACCACCTCAATCACAACAAGGCATTCATATGCTAGTTGAATATACACTAGAGACAAGGTGGGTGAGGTGTGTTGACCAAGGACACAAAAACAATATGAACTAGAGGGAGTTATTACTAGTAAATAGCCTACTTGTTTCATGTCAAGGAACCATCCAAATAACTTTATTGCCGATACCAGAATGATTTGTAGGCTCTTTACTGTGAGGTAAAAAGTAACGTAATGCCTCTTTAATTTAGGTTTTTAGTTTTGCAGGCATGTACATTTCTGAGTAACTTAATGTAATGTAATTAATACCGTTTCTTGATTCACAAATCAAACATTAAAAAGGACATGGTTTGCAGCAATGTTTTCCATTACATATCTGCAGGTGTTAGTGTTTGAAATGAATGCTTCTACTTCTGACTTATTAAAAACAGTCAATGCACATTAAGGACTGTTTTTGTCTGAGCTGAAACAGTCATTCCTGAGAGCCTTTCCCTCGCTGCAGAGTTATCTTAGTGTGAAGTACAGTTTACACTTGCCGCTGTCCTTTAATACTGACTCATCCTACTGCCCTCATATTTAGGGCCCACTGAGCAGTAAATAGTTGGGTTAAGACTAGCTGTGAACTTCCAGGTAAAACAAATCTGGGCAATTCCTAAATCTGAATGCATTAACTTTATAACAACAACATTTCTTTTCAATCTAACATCCAGAGTATTTCTTTAACAGCTTACCTGGGATCATGGCGCACACAGATATTTTGTTTTCCCAGCATCTCGTTAAAGGCCTCCATGTTGGCTAGAGGTAAAATAGAAAAGTCTGTTAACATGCTGGCATAAAAGTGTATATACATGTCATATGCCTTATAATATCTCTTTTAAGGCAAACTTAACAAGGCACTTGCACAATAAAAAATTTAGGTTTAGCTGAAATAGAAAGTGTTCCCACACATAACTCTAAATGTATGTTGTAGAATCATAGACTTCTCTGTAACATTTTCTTTTCAGCCTCATCATCAATGGTACTTATGCAAACAATCATGAAATGGATGTGGAGAAACACTCATTCTAAATGAAAAAACAAAACATACAATAATTGTTTTCTAGACTATTCTGTAGATGTTGTGCTTAACAGACCATGACGGTATGTTTGAATGCCATGTTTGATTGTTCTACTACTGTTACTACGGTTTTGTTCATAATGTAGTGCGATTATGTTCCTTTATATTCTTTTCATTTGTACAGTTGGCAATTATTTGCTCACCTTCATTTTCGATAATGCATTTGAGGATTTGTTCCACTGTATCTTGGTTTTCTTCATCTTCATCTGAAACACAAAAACAAAGGTTGAAAGTGTTTGTGTTGCATTGTGCTGCATGGACTTTGAAGAATGTTTGTGTGAGTGTTTGTGTGTCTTTGGAGAAAACAAAGGCTTGGCTAGAGTTGAAACATGAGCAACAAACACGCCACAGGTCTTCACACAACACCTCACGCTGCTTTCCCAGAACTCACCGGCTTCATCCTCTCCCAGTTTCTCCTCTTCCTCCTCTTCATCCTCCATGTGACAGCGGTAGCCCTTCTTTTTGAGCAGGTGGCAGATGAGGAAGCCACAAAGACCGGTGAGGAAGAAGAAGAAGACCACCACAAAGATGATGTACGGTGGCGGGTGCTCCTCCTTCACCGAGGCCTCCAGGTCACTCATTTCGGAAACTTCACCTGACACACAGAATATGTTATTACATATTCTTTTACATTTTACAGTGTGTTTTTTATAAATAACAGTGATATTTAGTGTTTTTAAATACTGCATTCATCAGATTTAGTTGGATGGTCAGTTTACTTCTCTGATGGTGCACCTTACCCCCTGCCCGGCTACACTTACCACTAGACTTGGAGCAAGTTCACAATAGGACCTTTTATTTCTGAGAGTCCATATTTTTCAAACCTTATGTCAGAGCTGACTGCTAATCATGTCAACTAATAGGAAACACACAAAAAAATACACACTTTAAATACTAAATAATGGCTTGTCAAGTCCACTTGAACAAAAAAATGAATATTCCACAAAAAAGGGATGCTAAATCCAGAGCTAGAACTAAAGATGGTGGCAAGGTAGGGTTTATTAGCAACTCTTTCTGGTTTAAGACTTTTATCTCTTGCTTTGTGATTAAATGAAAAACCGGAGCAGAACTTCTGATGATAAAAGAGTGAGTTCTCAAAAAGTAGGAAACTGCTGCAGCCTCAGAAATTAAAAAATAGAGTAAAAATTGCTCTCTGCTTCGTTTTAATTCATAGCAGCAAATCTAAGTTTTGAAACACAAGCCTCATCAGGGGTTACTGAACTAAACTGTCAAATGACCCCTAATGTACAGATGGGGAAATGTGCCTTAAAATGCCTGTGCTGCTTTTACCTTTGAATCCACTGTGCCAAACCCATCAGTCTAAACAAAAAGAGTGAACAAACCCATGGTCGGAGGGAAGAGAAGTAATGATATATAAAAACAAAATACATGTGCTTTACTGATGTAATCTAAAGTGTCAGAAAAGCCATTGAACTGCTTGGGAAATCCCCTGCTGTATTAAGAAATGTATGTTTCTTATAAATATATATATATAGCTATTTGTTTGCATCTGGTTTTGTAGAGATAGACCAACATAGTCATTTTTCCCACCAGCTGTGAGATAACAGCACTATTCTATGAAGAGATTACTCAGAAGTGAGTTTTTCGCAGAAGGTTACTGAAGTAAATGTACTTGAGACTGAATATGAAATATGAACAATTGTATATATAATGCATTCAAAACATTAACCTATAAAACAGAATTCTGACGTCTATGAGCCTGCATTATTCTTGAGATAATGCAAGACTTCCATGGCACCTTTTTTAAATGTAGCAGATATATTATAATATGCAACACTATAGGGTTCATTTGTAATGGATGTCCGATATGTGAGAAATGTAGTTCTTACCATAAGCCCCCATCATACTCAGCAGACACAGCCTAGTGTTATGTTTGTGTGCTCATGTGTCCTACAGTGTTGAGGACAGTGAGTGATCACTGTGTGCCCCTTCAGGAGGGGTTCCTGCCCCTCCTTCTGTCTATTTACGCCAATGAGGGGCTTCACAGGACAGACAGGGCCAGGGACTAAAATAAAAAAGGGTAGGCCCTGAGTGATTACAATTTAGAATTTTTCAATCTACAAATGAAACAAGTTTTATTGTTAAAATATGTTGATTGTTGGTGTAATTTTACAATAAACAAAGCATCCAGTAGAACTGAACAGATACACATTTATGTTGTTTACTTTTATAATCTACATGCACTGGATCTACATATATGACAAACAGGCAAATGTAGATACAGCACCTATATTCACACTATAGAGCAGTGTTACTCAACGCATAGCAGCTTATCACTGTGGCCCTGCTGTGTTTATCAGCACACACAGACGCCCCTCACACACCAACATGTGCACTTATCATCTAGGGTGGGAAGCTCCAAAACGGCCAGGTCCAACTCAAAGACATTGTTTTGATGATGTTTGGCTTGGGGTAAAATTTGGATAGGGTGAATAATTACAAATTAAGGAAATTTACAAATTAAACCACTAAAACAGATTAAATACAGCATTAACTCTATAGACCACTGTATGGTTCAGTTCCTCCCTTATCTCTGCTTGTCATCATTTACAAAATCTTAAATGAATGCAGCAAAGTAGGATTTAAAAAGAACAAGCAAGACACTGACAAAGTGCAAATGAAAGTTCCCAGAAGCAGGCTATACCACAAGTCCAATCAAGGCTCCAATTTTTAATCTCCTGATCTAACCATGAGCAGGGTCTTCGTCAGCTCCTGTGGTTTTAACCTTCGTTCAGTCAGCTCAATCTTCATGTCAAGACTCTTACCTCAACGCACGTACTTTAGGCCTACATTTGCATGTTTCCAGCTGCATTTAACAAGACTTAAAGTATTTCCTGTTTAGATTTAAGAGGGTCACGCAGACGGAATAGACACAGAGCCGCTCTCAGGCTATATGAGCACAAGCTATAGACTATAGGGTTCATTGTATGATTTCTGGAATATGAAGGAGCATTACACATTATGGTCATATGTGCTATATTTTTTAGCATACTAAAAGAGTAAAAAATTAAAAATACAATAATAATATTACATCTGGAAACTGGTAATGGAAAAAGTACATCGGAAAACACATTATGAGAAGATCCCATGGGTTCTCAAATCAGAAGAAAATATAAATAGAAGTCAATGGGGAGAGCTATGAACTCTGTTTTGATTCCCTCTTGGGCTCATTTCCAGAGCTGCACAAGTCAATGTCCCCACTGAGGGGACAATATAGTCCTTGCTTATCTTATCTCTTATTACAAATGTATATTTAGAGAATCAGCATTTCCGTAGATGGCACTGTTAACAAATGTATAACTTAACTGCTTAACTTAACTTTAACACTGCTTTTTTGTTTTCTCCTTTTGCACACAAATGACACATAGGTTGGCACTGGTTGATGCTACCTTCCTTCTTGCTGCCCCAGTTGAATTGTAGCCTCTGACTCAGTCACAGTGTGATATGCATAAGACTGCTGGTCTTAGCTGACCTGTAGTAATCACACAGTGTGACAAAAGCTCCAAATTATGTATCAAATATATGATTTTATTTGTTTCATATATTATTATTAGGGGGATCCCAAATATTCAGAGATTTGATGCTTCGATTCGAGAAGCCTGATTTGACTTCCAATCCCACAGTCGAATTGTTGTGGAGGTGTTAAGAAACACAGTTCACGCTGTTTTTGCTTTTATGGGGGTGCTTAGAGCTCACATCAAACATCTGGGTTTCTGTTAATATACAGTTGTTTTTGTTCCTGTGCTTTGTGTCAAAAAAAGTCCTACCCACTTGTTGAAGGGTAACACTTTGCTGTGGACTGATGTCACAGACCATTGTCCAGTGGATGCGTTTCAGATCCGGTGTGGCGCTCCGAGCAGCTCAGAAGAGCATGCGCGGGAAATATGAGATGGTGTGATAAAAGCTGTGGATAAAGACGTGTGCAGGACTAAAACAAGTGCATATTCAGAAGAGGAAGGACAGAAAACAGGTTTAGTTTGAGATCGCTTCGCTGTTCAAATAATCACTTCACCGTTTTTTCCTTGTTACATTGGCCAGAAAAAAGCTTTGGTTTTAATTAAATAAACATTTTACTCAAGTGAGGAAAATTTGTTGTAATATTTTTGTATTACTTTGGAAATCTGGATGTTGTGCACGCACAGTTTCCGCTTTGGTAAGATCTGATCCGTTCAGATTTATGTGTTTGACTCGGTCAAACACATAAATCTGAATAAATCTGAATCGTCAAAAATAGAATGGCGCGGGTCAGTGTGGAGCAGAACAGAGTGTGTTCTGTGTAAATGGTCTCATTAAAAACAACGTTACGTATTTGCCGCATGCACAAGTGCGTGGCGGAGTGGAGCCGCATGCAGTGGAAATTAGGGGTAAGACAACATGCCAGGCATGATTTGACTATTAGTCGACTATAGGCAAAGCTTTACAATTGTCATTCAACTATTAAAATCCTTACAACCATAATTATTATTTTTAATTTAAATAATATGTGATGTAAACAAAGGAAGTGGCACAATATTAGAATTAGAACTATTATTATTCTAAAGGCAACATCCAAATCTAATATCACAGTAAATATGAGAATGAGGTTGCTATAGCTTTTGTAAAGATCAAAATACCACTCCAGTTTGTGTAATCTCTTTTAAAAACAGTTTTATACTGTAATAAGGAATCAGTCCAAACCTACCACTAAACATTTTAAACAAGTCTCATTTGACTTGGGCTCCCCCCTGCAAAAGAGGAGACTTTTCCAGATTTAATAACAGTTAAAAGAACAAACTATAAAAAAAAAAGTAAGTAGCAAAGTAAAATCCTCTAGACTTTGTTTGATGTAATAGATTAGTTTTGTTAGGTAACAAATTTAGTCTAACAATAAAATAGAATAAAAGAAGAAAGGTCTTGAGAGTCAGGGGTGTTTTTTCAGCTTAAATATCTGTACGACTCAGTCAGAGGGACAGTGACTTGGCATCAAATCCTTTCCTACAAATCTTCCAAAAAAAACACATGTGAAAATGGCATCACAATTCAGTGGGGGATCCAGAAATAGACCACTCTCTCACCACTGACTTCCTCTGAATCTTTTTCTGCTTTTGAAATTCATAGGGGTCTCCAGGAAGACACTAATAAAACAGTACACACAATGGTTTATGTCACCTTCTCTAACACAAAGGAATAGTGTGAGGTGTTTGAAAAGTGGAGCTACAAAACGGGAGCACGTACAAAGATATATGTGCTGTTTTGTATTATTCTGAAGCACTCCTAAAGCAAAGAACACGACTCAGCACTTCTATGACCTCCACAGATGGGCGTCCATGTAGTTTATGTTTTCTGCTGTAAATTGCAGTAGGTTCTTTTCTGAGAACTGAGAAATGAAATATAACTTGCACTTAAGTCAGATGACAGATGACATCACTGGGCCCACAGAGGGTGCATATGCTGCGTGGTTCTTTCCAAGAATCATTTAGCATCCTGTACATGACAGTGCAGTACAATGTGCAAGGAGTAGTGTAGCAGTCTAGTGCATTAGTCAGTTCCTTTTCAAGGGTTTTTCACTGATAATATGCAAAAATATTTGTACTGAAGATGTAATAATTTTCCTCTATATTTATTTAAATTGATTAACAACCAGAAAATGTTAGCTCCAAATATAAACTCCTGAAAACCTTGTTACTATTAGTCTAGGAGTATTTGTAATGTGGTTTTTAAAAGGATTTTTTTTTTTTTTTTTTTTAAAGGTGTGTGCATGGCTTTTAGAGCTGCACAATATATCACAAATTTATCGCTATCACATGTCAACTGTTATCCATATTACAATTATTATTCAGCTTGTATCGTGAAAACATTATGGTGTTCAATGAGATAGACATTGGACAGGTCTTAGAATTATCACAGTATTTATTATTGTTATTGCCTATAGCATGTATTTCTCATATTGTCCAGCCCTAATAACTTTCACTATTGATTGAAATATGTGTTGTTATCTTACAGTTTGACTTAAATTACAGCATAGAAAATAACACAGTGGCTCAGTGGTAGAGTGGCTCCTATAACCATAAGGTTAGCGGTTGGATTCCCGCTCCTTCCACAGTTCATACTGTTTTGTCCTTAACCCTCCTTGCCTCCAGTGTCTGTGGCTCTGGTGAATGAATGTGTGAGTATGTTTGATGGTGGTCGGAGAGGATGTAGTCACAAAATGGCTGCCACCTCTCTGTCAGTCTGCCCCAGGGCAGCTGTGGCTACATGTAGCTTACCACCACCAGTGTGTGACTATGGAGTGAATGAATAATCTGTGCCTTGAGTCTCCTAAAAAAGCATGATATAAATCAAATGCCTAACAACAATAACATTGCATAGGTTAACTGTAAAATGATATATTGATATATTTCTACATTTACATTTACATTTATTCATTTGGCAGACGCTTTTATCCAAAGCGACTTACATTGTTCTACAGTAATTACCAGTGTTACAGACACTGGAGGCAAGGTGGGTTAAGTGTCTTGCCCAAGGACACAACGACAGTATGAACTGTGGGGAGAGTGGGAATCAAACCAACTACCTTCGGGTTGAAAGACGACTGCTCTACCCACTGAGCTACTGCCGCCATACTGTACATATTTCTAAAATGTAGCTTAGCTGCTTTTATGCATTTCTAAATCATTTCAGTATTTCCTCAATACTATATAACATTTTAGAGGACTAACAGGCTACAGTATTAGATTCCATAAATAGAACAAATGGAATATTGTGAGTGGGCGTGGCTGGCGGGGCGCCGTGAGCGCGCTGAGTGAGCAGGATGGGGCGCCAAAATTGTTGCTGCATACTCCTCTAGCACTAGGTAGTTGCGCCTGCTAGGAACCACATGTTTCATCTGTTCTGTCTGTATTTTTATGTGAAACCTCTAGGTTTTAAATACTGTAGATGATTGTTTAGTAGCACACTTAACACAACACATTCTGGAGTCAATTGCACAATTATCTACTATGTGACTAAAAGAGAGAAAGAGATTAGCCTCATTCATTTCATGTTTAGCATCACAGCATGTAGCGCCCTTTGCTGTATTGATTTATACTAATTAGCCATGTGTGTCCTTTGGTTTTGATTTTGCCGTGTATATTATTTATAGACTGTGAAAAATATTCTCTGGTAGTATATCTGATTTACAGCCCACTTTGCAACTTTGCTCTTGAGGCTGCTGTTGGCTAAAAAAAAAAAGCTGGGATGGGATTTTTTCTCCTGTTTAAATGTTTAGCAGACAAAAAGGTGCCAGTGGGACAACACATTAGACAAATGTAAGTTAGACTGCATTGTAAATGGGCTCAGTGTTTATCTGTAGTTACATGTACTGTACTGAGTTATTTGGGGGGGCCATGGGCAAATGCCTGGTTTCCCTAACCCCTAGAAACGCCTCTGATTGATAGCACATGGAATCTATTTTTCAATTTAATAGACACAATAAGAAATATCTCTATAATTTCGATTGACATTTAGTAAAGAGTAACAGTACTCAGCTTTCTCATCCTTCTAAAGATCCGAGCCGGTGTGAGCTACATCTTTGCGGTGTGTTGGTGTAGCTAATGCTGATTCATGGTCGATAACACCTCACACACGGACATCTTACGCACTGTAACAAACCTAGACCAGCAGAGGAGGCTCACGGGCATATGTTTCTAACTCTACAATTATAGACCGAAATACCTGAGAGGTCTTTTCAGAGTAGCGTACTTACCTCAGGCGGGGACACAGTGTGCTGCTGTCCGGAGGAGAGGCGGTGGGAGGCTGCTCCATAGCCGCGGTGTCAGCCTGTGCTCCGGCTGCTGCCTACTGTTGAGGGGCGTACAATGTCAGGACACAGACACCCGCCTGTCCGGCCCCGCTGCCGCTGGAACCGCTTTAAACCAGCGTCACCGTGAGGGTATCACACGCAGGCTTTAAAAACACGGGTCCAAAAAGAAATTATATATATTTATATATATAAAGCTAGCATTATTTAAAAAAAAATGTTAGCATAGCCTTTAACCAGATATGTGGATATTTGTGTCAAAAAGTCACTATATATCACATTTCAGAATGCTTAAAATAAATGTGTAAAGCCACTTAAGCAAACAATAAAATGTATAGAGGGTAGTCTATATTATTAAAGTAACTGCAACTTTAGCTTAGTGAGTTTCAGAAAGTCACTTTAAGTATACAGATCTTTATGATGCTTTAAATATGTATATCTAGTGAATTGCTGTATAGTCCATATATACGCCATAACCCTACTTCTTTTATTTATTAATCTACAAAATACACACGTTTCCTTTAGACAAACAGGCCTACTCCTAATGTGGAAGTATTATTGTAATTATGCTAAAGCCACATAATCTACAGTTTTCCTGTCAACAGAAATGATCTTTTTTATTTTACAGATGCCAAACGTATACCTAAGTGTACTCCACAAAAAGAGCAATAAAAAGCAAAACAAAATTGTGCAATTGAGCAAAAATGTGATGCATCCTAAATTACACTGTCATTTATTAAAAGATTAAGGCGCATAATAAAACATGCATCACTTTTTTTTTCATTAAAAAGGGTAACACTGGATCAATTCCCCTCCGCAAAATACATACAATACATTTATTAACTTCTGTCTCTAACTACAGCCTTAGAACAACTGACCATTATATCTCTGCCTTGTTAAACACTGCATAAGCAGTATTTGTCTGTGTTCCATTTGCTTTCCTTTTGTCTTGTTTTCTCAAGTGCTGTTCCTCTGTGTAAGCAGAGCTGCATGCAATAGACCTTTTCTTAGTATTATTGGTCATCATTAACATTGTGCTGCACCTCAATCGATACATTTTTTACGAGTTTGTAAACTCCCAAATCTCGTGAAAATCAAGCATTTTACTGGTATGAACATAAACAACATGGCACTGCAGGTCAAACTGTGGTTGATTAATCCAGTCCTAGTACAGGTATTCATTGAAAGGATCTGCCCTTTTGCAAAAGCTGTAATGATGATACTGTGGAACAGACTACGTACTGTGGAGCAGTATTACTCCATCAGTGTAAACCAGGGAGTGTAGCATCCAATACTGAATGTCCTCATCTGATGAAATCCTTGATCCGCTTTCATTTTAAAAACATGTTCCAGGTCCATATCTCTGTCAATAAACACATCATATAGCAGCTACATTACAATCAATAAGCATGCACACCAATGCAGTTTTTACATTACCATGTCTAGATGCACAAAGCATTTACTGAAGGGAATAAAAGACTGTCAGTGAGTGAATGACACGTGCCTAGATGCCCTTTTTGCTGTAGTTCGGTTAAAGCTCACCTAACCACATACACCTGAGGGGAAAAAAAAAAAAAAAAAAACCTAATAGAAGACGCACAAGGCGACAAAGTTAAAATGTGGCGCCTCCAGGTGGCTTTATTGGCGCATGACACGTAAATGTTCAGAAGTAAAGATCTTGGCTTTCAATTGAACATGACTATAGTCTTGAAATATAGGACTACCTACAAAACAGTCATCTAGGATAATCAGCTGAGACCACACAGTTCCAATACCCATAGGGAATCTGGCATTGTAGAATCAAGTTTGTTCTTTAGTGATGAGTGGATAGCTCTTAAAAGAGCTGTTGGTTCATGGAGCTGAACAGTTTACTTGGAGCTGGTGTACTTGGTCACAGCCTTGGTGCCCTCAGACACGGCGTGCTTGGCCAGCTCGCCGGGCAGCAGGAGGCGCACGGCGGTCTGGATCTCTCTGGAGGTGATAGTGGAGCGCTTGTTGTAATGAGCCAGACGAGAGGCCTCGGAGGCGATGCGCTCAAAGATGTCGTTGACAAAAGAGTTCATGATGCTCATGGCCTTGGAGGAGATGCCGGTGTCGGGGTGTACCTGCTTCAGCACCTTGTACACGTAGATGGCGTAGCTCTCCTTCCTGGTCTTCCTCTTTTTCTTTCCGCCTTTAACGGCGGTTTTAGTGACGGCTTTCTTGGAGCCCTTTTTGGGCGCGGATTTGGCGGGTTCAGGCATGTTTAATCAACATCCAACAGCTGCGAAAAGATGCACGCGCACAGCCGCTGCTCTTAAACCAATGCAAGCGATGCAAATAAAGCTGTGCGGATCCCTGCCTCTGATTGGTTCAGCTCGGACTTGGCTTCCGCAACTATGGAGCGGGGCTGTTTCCGTAGCAGCACACTCTCCGAGGAAAACGTTCAACAACGAGCTTCTTTTTTTACATTGAACCGTGTCAAGACTGTAGGCGATGTTTTTTTAAATTTTGTATACACAGGCCAGAAAACTCCTGAGAAAATAATGATTAAGATTAAAGCACTCAACGACAGTGTGAGTGAAGTATGAATGGCTTGGTGAATGTATTTGGTAAGCAGCACAAATAGTAATTAATAATGGGCCAGGGCCTTCACATTAAAATCGGTGTAGGGTGCTGCTCCATTATGAGCGTATGTTTGTGAGAAGTCAGCCAGGCCAGCTCTGAATGCGCTGTAGGAGGTAGATAAGGACGGTAACCAACTCCAACTTATGAGTGATTTATACAATAGAAATGTTGGGACTAATATGAATGTTTGTATATGTATTAATAAATGAGGTAGACTGGCGTTAAGGCTTAGCCGTGGAACTGGTTACTGCTGAGAAGTAGAAGCTCTTTGGTGAACCTTGTGGGTGGCTCTTAAAGAGCCTTTGTGAAGTAGAGTCTTGTGACGTCTACCGTTTACTTCTTTTTGGGCGCTGCCTTCTTGGCTTTGGGCTTGGCAGCTTTCTTTGGGGTCGCTTTCTTGGCTGCGGGAGCCTTCTTGGTCACCTTCTTGGGACTCTTGGCCTTCTTGGGGCTCTTGGCGGCCTTCTTTGCCGCCGCGGGCTTCGCTGCCTTCTTCGGGGACTTCTTGGCCTTCTTGGGGTCGCGGGCTTCTTGGCTGCCTTGGGCTTCTTGGCCACTGCGGCTTTCTTTGCGGCGGGCTTCTTGGCTTTAGGGGCGGCTTTCTTGGCGGCGGGCTTCTTCACCGCCTTGGTCTCGGTCTTCTTGCTCATCTTGTAGGAGCCCTTGGTCTGGACCAGCGTGCCCTTCTCCAACAGTTTCTTGACGGCGATCCTGACCCGAGCCTTGTTCTTCTCGGCATCGTAACCCGCGGCGGTCAGAGCCTTCTTGAGCGCGGCCAGAGACACGCCGCTCCGCTCCTTGGAGGCGGACACGGTCTTCACGATGAGGTCGCTGACGCTGGGGCCGGCCTTCTTGGGTTTGGCGGCGGCCTTCTTCTTGGCGGCTTTGGCCGGAGCCGCGGCGGGCGCTGGAGCTACTTCTGCCATACTTTTTCTAAACACTCAGAGACAGTCTGAATACGAGAGTGAGGGTGCGAGAGCACGAGCGGCTCTTAAACACACCATGAGAACCGTGGAGACTCAACCCAGGCAACGAACACTCGGAGCAACCTGAAAGTCCAGCCACTTGTGTTTTCTCCTCACAAATAAAAGCCGTAAAATCACACGAGGGAAAGCCGAAGACTGGGGAAAGTGAGTTTAACCGATACAGCACTTGTTCCTCTTTACACTGAAGTATTGTACAGGCTTATTAGCGCCCGTAGTTTCTTCACAGATCCGACAAAACCCGTGTGTTCACTGCCGTGGCCAGATTTACACAGAGACTTTCCCCGTTTATTTTTGTCCTAAATGTTTCAAAAAACACCATTTTACCACTAAATACACTTTTCATGTTAGTGAAGACGGCTAACTATGGATCCAAACTCAAAACAATAAATTATTTCACTCTTCTTTACTCGAAATCGCTGGTTTACTGACTCCAGCAAACACAGTCTGACGGGCTGCAGTTCAGTGACGGCTGATGGTCTGTGAACGGTAAATTATTTGTCACATATAGAACAAGAAAGACTTTTTTTTTTCTTAGATAACCAACAAAAAAGCAGTGTAACATATAAAAACGCGTATGCTTCTGCCTGTTGTGTTTTATTGGAGTTTTTAGTTTGCTACCTTGCTCAAATGAATGAAAAAACTTCTTTGAACTACTAAAAACTACTTTGTGATAAATGGATCAAATTATCTACAAAGCTTAAGCCTATACACATTTCCATATAAAAAGGAATCCAAAAGCCCCTTCAGCAGTTTACATAGCATTCATTTTAACAATCAACTATTCAACTTGAATTATATAAAATTAGTTGATAACTATTCTATTCTATTAAAGTATTTTACATAATTGTGTGCAATATCTTTACTCCACTTACTGCCTGTAAAACAGAACTGACAATTAACGTTGTTTTTTTTTAAAATCTTTACATGGCTTAGCTCCTGCTTATATTTCTGACATTCTCTTCCATTTCTAGTCAAGATAATTTATCTGTTCCCAGAGGAGACCATATCCATGATATTGCCTACCTTCTTATAAACAATACTGAAAACATTATTCTCACAAGCTTTTGGTTGATTTTAAAATGACTTTTAACTTGATTTAAATTTGGTGAAAGCAAAGCCATCTGGACTAGGTTTTCAAGGTTTTGTCTCTTTGTCTTTGGCCTCAGATTGTATTTACTATTTACAACAGTGTTGTTGTAGTGAAACCTAAATCAAAACAGTTTCACTCTAGAACACAAATACACCTGAGTGGAACAGTGTCACCAACAACTCACCTGAGCCTTTTACGACTCTCACATCTGAGGCCTGTTGCTAGAAGTTGGTTTAGGTTCAGATCCAGGTAAGTTCAGGTTTAGGTTTTCCGTCTCCAGAAAGTGTTTTGGTTTTGAGTGGGTTTCATCGCCATGGTAACAGACTGTGTCGTGTCTACCCAGCTCTGGAGCAGGTTTAGTTTAGGTTTAGAGTCCACAAAACTAATGTGGACCAATAAGATGTGAGCAAAGTCACATGGATCTGACACTGCATCAACTTCAAACCTTTTGTTCTTGACCTTTTGTTTTAGGGTTAAGAGAATATAGGCTACTTTATTTAGCTATGCAAAAAAGTAGAGGACATCAGTTACACTTTATAAGCTTTTTCATTATTAAAATTTTGTTTGCCACAAAATTTCAGAATTTGGGTCTCACCTAACTTTTATTACAAAATGTTTAAACAGTTTTTAGTTTCATCATTATATATCATTAAAATATGTAATGTTTGTAGAATATATATGCCATGAGTTTTTTTAGTTGGTCCATCATCAGAGTGAGCCAATTACAATTACTGTCTTCAAACTTGTTATATTGATAATTGTCACATAACTCAAGATATTAAGATGAATAACTGACCTATCAGGGACGGCAGTGGCTCAGTGATAGAGCGGCCGTCCTTCAACAGGAAGGTAGTAGGTTCGATTCCCGCTCTCCCCACAGTTCATACTGTCGTTGTGTCCTTGGGCAAGACACTTAACCCACCTTGCTCCCGGTGTCCGTATGAATGTGCGACTGTGGAGGTGTGTTTGGTGGTGGTAGGAGAAGGTTGAGAGCTGTATGTGTGGCACCCTGTCTCTGTCTGCCCCAGGAGTGAATGTGTGTGAATGGGGTGAGTGGAAGCACAATGTAAAGCGCTTTGGGTGCCGGAGAAGGATGCAGGAAAGCGCTATATAAATGCATGCCATATCAGCTGCCTCCAGGGACGGATTGGCAATCGGGAATACCGGGAACAATCCCGAACGGCAGGTCTCCATTTCAGGCCGAATCGGCCGGTGGTCAAATTTTTATTATTATTTATTTTATATGATACGCTACCGTACCGGCCTGTGGCCGGCCGCTCAACTGCAGCGGAACGCAGCTGTGTGTGTGTCTGTGTTTGTGTGTGTGTGTGTGTGTGTGTGTGTGTGTGTGTGTGTGTGTTTCAGACTGGGCCAAACCAATACTTCCAATCTTAAGGGGGGATACGAGCGGCCCCTCCCAACTTGGACTGATCCTCGTATTTCCTGACATCCGATTGGCTCAAAGGCGCCGATCAAAGGAGTTTACTTTGTTAGGTTTGAGTTTGTGAATTCAACAGAGACAGACGGTAAAAGTGGCGAAACGAAGGAAAGAAGAGAAAGAAATGGGTGGGGCCGAAAAAATATGAATGAAAAAGAAAAAAATGTTGGCACAAGAGGCAGCTAAATGTGCCAAATTAACGGACCTTTTCCGCACTGAAAAGGGTGCTGACACAGGAGCGTCTTGAGGCATTCATGCTAATGTGCACAGAAAAAGAGATCCTAATGACTTTAGACAATGATGGAGTCATAGACAGAGTTGCAGAGTCGAGTAAACTTCTCCAAAGATTGCTGGTGATGTGAGGTAGGACAGTTTTAGGAGGAGCAACACCAGGAGGAGAGAGGAGGAGGAGCAGCAGGAGAGAGGAAGAGAAGGAGCAGCAGGAGGAGAAGAGCAGGAAACAGACAGGCAGTGTGCAGGGCTGGGTAGGCAATCATATTAGGCATATCAATCAATCAATCAAAGCTTTATGAAGAACACGCACACAAAAATAGAAAAATACAGCACAATTTTACATATTTACATAAAAGATAAAATGCCAATAGTTCCACATACTAGATAATAACCTGACTGAAGCACAGATTTAGAAAATGTATTATTCTTTGTCATATTTATTACTCATGTTCTTCTCATGCATATGTTATGTAGCTGTACAATCAGTAAGCAGAGACAGGGTCCAGCACAGGGGAAGCTGAGGCAGGGAGAGTTGAAAGTGAGTGTTCACACACACACACACACACACACACACAAAATCTCTATTGTATGGGACTTCATTGTAGTTTTTGAGTATGAGTGGGTGTGAGTATTTGTAACTATTTTATCACTCCGACTGACTGTACACATGACATGCTGATAGTTCGCAGTATACTGTGTGACTTTGTGTTTGAGATTAGGTTTTGGTTGTGTTCAGTGCAGTGGACTTGCTTATACAACCTAAGGAGGCAGGTGTTATCCTAAAGTTTCTTGAAGGTCTTCAGCGTAATCTGATTGTCTTTATACCATAAAAACACTATTAGAATGAAAATAACTGCAAAAAATCCTGCTCGTGCACCAAGGGCACTCGCGTAAAAGGCCTCTCCGTCTTAAAGTCCCAGGCTGCCTCCATTCTGCTATGGCTTGTGGGGTCATGGCTGACAGTTTTGTCAGTTTGCTCCTGAGGTCTTTGATTGGTAAGGAAACTGAAAAGCAAAACCCTAAACTGGTTTAACACACATTTACTCATAAACCATCTCAAAAATACCGTGCTTCTTTGACTGCAATTTCTAAATAACCAGTTTCTTGAAAAGGTATGCTTTGTCTTTATTTTATGTATTGTGTTTTTGAACTGTCAAGTAGAAATATGTAATAAAGAGAAAAAAATAAAGTCGATATTGGTGTAAAAGTGAAATTTACATGAAGTAGCGCAAAAGCCATTGGGCGTCGCTAACACGTTTAGCTCAGATCTCTGTCGGAGCATTTCCGCAGGACACGTGATCAAACAATGACGCGAGAGAAAGGGCTTCAATCTCGAAATTTATAAGGCTAGTATCTATAAGCACATCCAAGTCAATGCTTTTAAGGAATGTACAATATTTTTTTACATTCATGTCATGTTAGCATCAATTCCCAAAAGCCTACCACAGTTGAATAAAATAAAAATATATACATCTTTTTTCTTCTTACAGATTTTTCCTCGCATCATTGTGCTCCTCACTAATTTTAAAAGTTTTGCTTTTAACGTAGATGTGGTGGCTCTTAAAAGAGCCGTTGTGGGGAGGATTAGTAAGGACCTGCTTAAGCCCTCTCTCCG
This sequence comes from Neodontobutis hainanensis, assembly GCA_024349245.1. NCBI lineage: Eukaryota > Metazoa > Chordata > Actinopteri > Gobiiformes > Odontobutidae > Neodontobutis > Neodontobutis hainanensis. Next base: position 146,442 of record JALDNG010001414.1, read on the forward strand.
CGAATGCGACGGGCCAGCTGGATGTCTTTGGGCATGATTGTGACACGCTTGGCGTGGATGGCGCACAGGTTGGTGTCCTCGAACAGACCAACCAAATATGCCTCGCTGGCCTCCTGCAGGGCCATGACGGCCGAGCTCTGGAAGCGAAGGTCGGTCTTAAAATCCTGAGCGATCTCTCGGACCAGGCGCTGGAAGGGCAGCTTGCGGATGAGCAACTCGGTGGATTTTTGATAGCGGCGGATCTCCCGCAGAGCTACGGTCCCGGGCCTGTATCGGTGAGGCTTCTTAACGCCGCCGGTGGCCGGGGCGCTCTTACGGGCGGCCTTAGTGGCCAGCTGCTTCCTAGGAGCTTTACCTCCGGTAGACTTACGGGCAGTCTGCTTGGTCCTGGCCATGTTTCCACACTCTGTTAACGAACAGAACACGAATATAACTGCAGAACAGACGCGGTGCTTCTTTTAAACAGTGGGTCTCCACGCGCACAGAGCAACAGCTCCAGCCTCTGAGCTCTGATTGGTCAGCGTCTCACTCTGATGCCAGGCACCTCCCAGAGCAGTGACACGCGCCTGAAATCTCGCTTTCTATTGGAGAGAACTTTTTTAAATTAACCGCCAAAAGTAGAGCGGGACTCAGGGGGTCTCTGCTGTCAGTTCAGGTCATGGAGGCCTTGCTCGTCCCCACTACACCACCACCAGCGCTTTTTCTTTTGTTAAATCCAAATGATGTTTTAATGATATAAATGTTTGGGTTGCTGTTAAAATAAAACAAACAGTCATTTTTGCACAACACATGATGGATATTAAATGTGTAAACTTGGGCATAATTCTACTGTCCTCTGCTACAGCCCCATATCACGAGGGCCCAGGATCTAACGTCTATGATCAGGTGTCAGAGCCATTCAAACGAGTGAGCTCAGCTGCAGCGCCACGGCAGCATGGATGGCCAAGGAATAAAGAAACATATTTTCAGCCACATTTTATTTTAGAAAGCTGAAAAGTGAAAAGCCATTTAATTCTCATTTTGCGGATGAGCAACATGAGCCACAACAGTCGGACTCGGGTCCGGTTACTGCTGCTGTCTGCTCTGGAATCTGGGGAGGCGTAGTTCTTTTGAACGCACCAATTGAAAAAAAAGAAAAACGGGAAGGAGTTCCCTCTCGAAGCCGATTGGTGCGGCATCAAAGCCCCGGCGCGCGGCCGCAAATAAAAGGCAGTGAGGCGGCTTTTTACGCATTCGTTCTCTGTTTTACATTGAAGAGAAAAATAACCATGAGCGGAAGAGGTAAAACCGGCGGTAAAGCTAGAGCTAAGGCCAAGTCCCGCTCGTCTCGTGCCGGCCTCCAGTTCCCAGTGGGTCGTGTTCACAGACTGCTCCGTAAAGGCAACTACGGAGAGCGTGTTGGTGCCGGAGCTCCCGTTTACCTGGCGGCTGTGCTGGAGTACCTAACGGCTGAGATCTTGGAGTTGGCAGGTAACGCTGCCCGCGACAACAAAAGACCCGTATCATTCCTCGCCATCTGCAGCTGGCTGTCCGCAACGACGAGGAGCTCAACAAACTGCTCGGGGGTGTCACCATCGCTCAAGGAGGTGTACTGCCCAACATCCAAGCAGTGCTGCTGCCCAAGAAGACTGAGAAGTCCAAGTAAACTCTTCACTAGCAAACACAACGGCTCTTTTAAGAGCCACACACTTGCTACACAAAGAGCCTCTATTCTTTTGCGGTGTTACCATGTCAAATTAAGGCTTAAATATAATATTCCTCCCTAACGTATGTGCTACATGAATTATGTTCGTACACGGACTGGTTTGTTGCTAGTCAAAAAGTCACAACACAAACACATATGCATGAGTCTTAACTGTTCATCCACATTGCGACTCAAGCATCCATACACTTGTTAACCCATAGATGTCTGTAATCTGACACTTATTAAATATTCTATTGCCTGAAATGTCACCGATCTGGTAGTATATCCAAACAAACGTTTGATGAGCAATTCATATGGCCACCTCTGCACTCATCTGATGACTCAGATCACCAACCTACATCAGGTGAATACAGTTGGTGATGGAGCTTGGAGAAAGTTTAAAAAAAAAAAAAAAAAGGTTCAGTACTCGAAGCTTCGATGATGCATCAGTGGACATCTAGTGGCCTATAAAAGGAAGTGCATTTGAGACGTCATTTTTTTGTCATGGACACAATAAAATATAGAAAAAAAAACATGAGCTTATGTTGAAGACTTTTTATTTGTAAACTATCAGTACTCAAAGTCTACAGCTCAATACTAATCCAAGCAAGTATTTTTTTTTATTTTATTGAATATACTCACACATTATCTTAACTTTCAAGACTGGCATTTAAAAAATATATATATTTTGGATGTCCTCTACTGGCCACTAGTTGTAACAGCACCAAGAGTGGTCAGGTTGGGCGGCACCAATGATGGGCGTCCCCTGATGGTCTCAAAGGAAAACCATGGCCACGTAGCAGCCGTGCCCCCCTCCCTCCCGGTCCCATTGGGTGGGCTCCTTACTAGCTCCTGTTAGGCAAGAAAGAAAGCCGACGTACGGAAATGTATACAACAACATAATTGTAAACACTGGTAGTTAATAAGACATGAAATTACATTATATTTATACTTGGGCCTGGGTCACCTCACTCTCAAGATTAAGCATTCAAATAATTTCACGGAGAAAATGAAAGCCAAGCCAAGCCAATTTATTTGCAAGCACATTTAAGGACAAAAAGTTGCAAAGAGCTTCACAGAAATATAAGAAAGAGACAGAAATGAATGACAACCTGGAGAAACACAATAAAAAAGTTTATTTAAAAGATTCAAAAATTTAGAAGGCACCTTTAGTTTTGAGGTGAGAAGGAGCAACTAAGTGGCCCAAGGGACCAAGTGGCAGAGTAGGGTGTTAACAGATCAGTGCTCTACTGAGGGGCAGAACCATTAAGTGCTTTAAAAACAAACAAAATAAACAAATTAAAATCAAACTTGAATTTAAAAAAGAAGTAATATGTTCTCTGTTTTTGGTGCCTGTTAAAACCTGGCTGCTGAAATTTGGACTAATTTTAATAAAAGCATGGATATTATTTTTAAGATTGTTATATGTTAAAATTTGTTTAAGTTTAGCAATGGATCGAAGTTGAAAGAAACTGCCCTTTACAACATTATTTATTTGTTTGTCAAAATGTAAGGAGGAATCAATGAGAACACCAAGATTTCAGATATAGTGCATGTGTGCAAGTTTGCAGGTAACGGACCAAGAGAGTTCTTGTTTTCAACAAGGGAGCCAAATAAAATAATTTCTGTCTTGTTTTTATTTTATTTTAAGAACTTATTAGACATCCAGCATTTGACTCCATCAAGACACTTGTGAAGAGTTGAGAGCAGCTATCGTGAGAAGAATCTGGTATATAAAGGTGTCATCAGGTGGAAATGGACATTGAACTTGTCAAAAATAGACAGCAGAGGACCCAAAACTGATTTGTGTGGGAGGCCGCACGTGATGGGCCCAGGGGAAGACACATTGTTATTTAATTTAACAGAAAGTACTTCTGCTTAAGTAGGGCTGAAACCATTTTAGAACTTGGCCGTGTAAACCAACCTCAAACTGCAGACGTTTTAAAAGTATATAATGGTCAGGGCGGCAGTATAGCTCAGTGGGTAGCTTTTTGAGCAAAGGCACTACAATAGCATGCTTAAGGCAGGCGGCGATGACTCCTTTTGTCAAGGAAGAATTTTTTATTTCTATAACTGAGAAACAAATTGTATTAAAAACATCCTTAAAATATTGTGCTGGTATGTCACTAAAGCAACCAGCAGCTTTCAAATGAGACACAACCTCTGTCTGAATTTATAGTGTGGAACAGGATCTGTGGCTTATGAGCATTGGATGAGATTAAGTTTGAGTAATATTTATTATTAACTAATTTAACAGCTGTTTTAACAGCTAAATTTAGGATTTTAGGTAATCTTGTATTATTTCATACAATACCTGTAATTAGTTTTTCTTCTATTTTTGTTCTGCTCTTCTGCAGGCCTGTCTTAGGGCACGGGTAGATAAAGTGGACCATCTGTGACCTGCTTGCAGATCAGCATCAATGGCTGATTTGGGTTACAAAACTTAGGACTGTTCTTTTCACAGCCACAAATGAGCCAGGGGTGTGAAGGGCTGTGGGGAGGAATGGGTGCTTGATCAGACCTATTTAAATGCAAGTTTAGATTGTTGACCCACTTCAGGTCCCCCCTCAGCCTGTGAGTGCGGTGTTTGGTAGCCAGAAATAGTTTTCAGGTTTTTCTTTTTATAGATTTTATTACAAATTGATATACCATATAAAACAGTGCAACAACAATTCACAATATCAACATCACAAATTAAAAGTGTTGAATGAGTCCAGTGTTTTTCTTCAGAGACAAAAGGGAGAGGTGTAGTTATCCCTTATGTGTCTGGTTTATCTGAAAAACAACATTCCAGTCCACTTTAAACATGGGAATTCTCTGTATCAAAAACTGGTCCACCTAAAAACAGGAACCCCACAAACAGAGTAATGTAGTTTATGCAGTTCAGTGAAGAGTGCAGTGACAGTTATGTCGGTGAAACTAAACAACAGCTTCACAAGAGGATGTATCAGCACAGAAGAGCCAATCCTGGACCTGAGTCTGCAGTTCACCTCCACCTCAAAGAGAAAGGACATTCCTTTGAGGACAGCAATGTTTGAATTTTGTCCAGAGAGGCCAGATGGTTTGAGAGAGGGTGAAGGAAGTCATTTTTGTGAAAATGGAAAAGCCCTCATTGAAAAGAGAAGGTGGCTTCAGATTCATGTTGCCTTGTATTTATAACAGTGTTCTGAAACCTAAATCAAAACAGTTTCACTCTAGAACAACAACAACACCTGAATGAAAGAGTGTCACTAACGGCTCACCTGAAGTCACACTTCCCTTTCAAAGGTAACGACTATGAGACCAGAACAGCATGGTCCAATCAGAGATAGTTTCAGGTCAAACCTCTCTCGCTAGAGATTAAAGCTCAGCTCTCTTACAGTGAACGTCTTCACCTCAAAAACCCAGATGCCAGAGTCCAGATGGCGTTGCTTTAATTTTTTCTTCAAAACTGTTACTGTTACTGAATGTTTGTTAGATAATGACTTTTGTCCATGATTTCCATATTTTAACTGTGGGGACTGCATTTCGTTTGAGCGATAGCAGTCTAAAAACAAATGTGTCTTGGTCTCATTCTTAGAACAGTTATGTGGTGGACTTTTTGTGGTTACGTAACAGCTCCATGATACAGTTGGCTCTGACGGTGAGTCTGTTCACCGCCATCAGTCATTGAACATCTCTAAACATTTCATCAGAGTATTTACAACTGAGAATTTTATACAATTTTATTTATTTATATAAAAACATTTTGATGTTAAACCATTCCAATCTAGGACATGTTTATGAATAAATTCATCATAGAACAATTTTTAGACTTCTCCCCAACCACTTTTTCTTTCCTACCCAAAATGCATTTCTTATAAAGCTCAAAGATCTTTTTTTTTAATAAACTATAGATAATTTTATGTTTAAATCTATGGCCACTAATCCTCCATGTTTTTAACTTTTGAATAAAAATCTCTTTTAGTCACTTTAAACAGATGTTGTTAAACAGATGGAAGTGGCACACACTTTGTTTGGCTCGACAATAGTTTTATGTGAAGTTGAGAAGATGTAAGCTAGGAAAGAAGTGTTGTTCAAATTAAAGTTTTGATAATATTATTAGTATTATTAATTATTATTATTATATATTATATCTTAGATATTTATCTTTTACAATTTACATAATTCTTCTTTAAAATCTTCACATTTAATTTCCCAGTTTCTATTGTTACACATGTTCTTACAAATGACCAAACCGAGGACTCTGTCTGACTCTCTCTGGATGTTGATGCAAGAATAATGTTATCAAAAATAATTGATAAAAAGTCCAGTGTTTTTTTCTTCTGAGTTCTGTTGTAATGTGTTTAGATACTGTATTACTGTCAATGAATATTTGTTTAATGGTGATCTCTGGCCTTGTTTTCTATATTTTAGAAGGGGTTATTGCAATGATTATTTGATAAAAATAAAAAAATCTAAGTTACAGTCCGGGTGAATTTTTTTTTTTCAGATTTCTTGAGATTGATCAGTTAACCTCAACAGTCTATGATTAAATGTTTTTCTGTTTCATCTTCTGAGCATTTGGGCTTTGGACATTTTTTTGTCTTTTATGTTGACAAAGCAACCAGATGAGTCCAATGCATGTTTACTGATAAAATCTCCATACAAAAGATTGAAATCTGGACCTTGACGTGCTCTTATTATTTCCCTCCCAGGGAACAATCTAACAATGCCCATAGAAACACTTTTAACAAAGGCAATTTTCAGTTTCAGCCCCAGGTCCGTGAGCCCTAACCCTCCATCTTTTCTGTTTTTAAAGATGAAATAAAAGTCCTATAAAGTAAAAGCAAGAATTGGGAAGTAAAAAGTGGAAGAATTAACTAAATAAGAAAACAAGTAAACAAATTATTGCCTCATAAATAGTGTTAAAGCAGGGTGTTAAAGCAGTCCCTCATGCTCAATGGTCCACCTCTTCACCATACGTGGCACAGCAGGCTGCCTTTTGTACAACAGCTTTAACACAAGCTCTCTTAACAATCATACTCAAGTCTTCCACTCCCTCCTCTCCTCGCATCTTAGTCCCGCCCACAGAAGAGCCACAGAAACAAGAGGAGAGAAGAGAGAAGGAGGAGAGATGAGTAAAGTGCAACGGGCCATCCTTTATTTAGGAATGTTATCTGTGGTGATGTCCATTTTTGATAATATTTACAAGTGGATCTGCAGCAAGATCTCAAATTAACTAATTTAATGTGATCAAAATGTTTGCTAATAACATTTGTTACATTAAAAAAAACATAGGATATGACGTTCTTTCTCTTTTTTTTTATACAATTATAAGGATCACAAACATCAGGACTTATTTTAACATTCACAGACGAACAATTGCAAGTGCTCTAGTCTCTGCTGAAGTTGTCAGGAAAAAACATGTGACGTGGTGTTGTGCGTCTCGTCCAACAGCGCATGGAGTGGGCAGGGTTTCCTCCTCTGCCGTGAGTTTGACTTCCACGTAGAAAGCTCCGGTGTATCCTTCCTTTTGCCTCCTCTCAGTAGCCCCTCCGGCTCCCCTCTCGCTCACTGGAACAGTGTTAAATGCTTTGGGACAGTCACAGCACTGAAGATAGCACACAGAGACTAACTTCTGGTGCCAATGAGGAGATAAGGCCAAATATTCAGATAACATACATGACAATATGAAACCAATAACAATTAGCACACAGCATGTGCTACTGGATCTCCAGCTCAATCTACCTTAATAAATAATTAATTTAATCATTTATTGTTGTCCTTTGGCTTAGGAGTCTCGAATGACTGGAGCCTATCCCAGCCATTTTGGACCTTAGCTGGACCCTGGATAATGGCCAGTTAGTCACATGTATGCTAACTTCATGTGTTGGCATACACCATTGTCAGAAAAAAAGCTAAGTACTTCCAATGGGAAACACCACAAGATCATTATTACAATACATGTATCAGGAATTTTGGCCAGCGAGAGCTAGATGTTTTGAGAGAGGGGTGAAGGAAATGGAAAAGCCTTCGTTGAACAGATGAGGTGGCTTCAGACTCATGTTGCCTAGAATTTACAACAGTGTTCTTAAACCTGAAACAAAAGAGCCTCACCTTAGAACAACAAACAGCACCTGAATAGAACTATGACACTAACGACCCTGCACCTGAATGGAGCAGGATCAAGAGATCAGTCAGAGATGTGTGTCACTAAGTGTACAGGACAGAGTGTTCCTGGACAATGATTAGATGTAGTGCAAAGTGAGATATAGCTAAAGACATTAAGTCATACTTGTATGTGGATAAGAATATGAACTGGAGCAAGAGTGAGAGCATAATATATAATATTAATGGTGATGTACAATTACCATAACACTAACAACTCTGCATATGTATGGAGCAGTGACACTTACCAGCTTGCGCCTGTAGGGAGCAGTGTCACCAACGACTCTTCGGAGCCTTAACGACTTTCACATATGGAGTCACACCTCCCTTTCATGACCAACAACACAACAACCTGGCCCATCAGGTTTGGTTTCAGGGGAAACTCCTCCCTTTAGAGATATAAGCTCAGCTCTCTTACCAGTTGATCTCAGAATTGATAAAGTCTCTTGGAATAGAGACAAAACGTCTTCACCTTGAAAACGAAGTCCAGATGCTTTTACTCAAACCTTTGCTTCATGTATCAGGACAATAATGCACATTGTTCAAACAGAGAAAATAAAAGTAACCATAGACATAAGAAATAAAAGGATGGCAATGTATTATAAACTGAGCTCTTCCCATTGGGACATGTCGAAAAGGAAGAGAGAGTGGTAAAGGACAATATTTAAAGGACATTTTGGGGACAAACAAAAAGAAACAAAGCAGAGCTGGAGGACTTATACCCAATTCGCAGTAAATAGGAGACACTTGGGATATGAATGTCGGTAATGAATGAACAGTAATCAAATCAAATACACAATTTTGTTTAAGTATACACATCACAATAGGGTGACACACAATCAATTTAAATAATACTGTGCATTTGTCTAGCTTTGAAAAATATTAATTTGGTCTTTTAGTTTTATTAATTGTACTAATTCGAGACAATACGTAGCCTACCCAGAGATGACAAACAGATAATCTGAGACCGGAGTAGACCAACTGAATAGAACATGACTAATAAAATCAGTTCTATTATAATCTATTAAATTGAAGTTCTGTTAAGTAGCAGCCATTTAAACTTGCATTGGTAGAGACCTGTTAGTAGCTAAGGCAATGCTGATTACATTTACATTTACATTTATTAATTTAGCAGACGCTTTTATCCAAAGCAACTTACATTGTTCTACAGTAATTACCAGTGTAACAGCCACTGGAGGCAAGGTGGGTTAAGTGTCTTGCCCAAGGAGACAATGACAGTATGAACGGTGGGGAGAGTGGGAATCGAACCCCCTACCTACCGGTTGAAGGACGACTGCTCTACCCACTGAGCTACTGCCGATTAAAAACAGTATGCCCTAACATTCTCTCACATGAACAGCTTAGAGGGTATAACAAAACTTCTGATGCTGTTCCAATGTGGCTGCTTTATTTCCAGAAAGTAAGAGCAACTAACTAAAGATGCAGAATGAATGTAACCATCCACCATGGTAGCTCATTTCTTATTGGAGGAGTTAGCAATGGTGCAACTGCCCCACCATGTCATGAAATGATTACTGGATTCACCACTTTAGAGGACTCATTACTAGTCTCTATTTATATATTTATAGGATCTAACTAAGTATGATTTATTGATGAAACGTGTCCACTTCCACCTACTTCATTGATGCTGTGTTTAGTAATGTTTTTGTAGACTATCTCAAATGCTGCATTGCTATATACTTATAATAACATGAACAACTGTTGAACCAGTCACAATAAATGCTCAGCAACTTTTGAGATGTTAAAATTTTTCAATGCACACGTCTTACATTTTTGTTTGCATTCAGCCATTAAAAATAATTAATTGTGCCACGGCCAAAATGAACGTTCACAGACCATCAGCCGTCACTGAACTGCAGCCCGTCAGACTGTGTTTGCTGGAGTCAGTAAACCAGCGATTTCGAGTAAAGAAGAGTGAAATAATTTATTGTTTTGAGTTTGGATCCATAGTTAGCCGTCTTCACTAACATGAAAAGTGTATTTAGTGGTAAAATGGTGTTTTTTGAAACATTTAGGACAAAAATAAACGGGGAAAGTCTCTGTGTAAATCTGGCCACGGCAGTGAACACACGGGTTTTGTCGGATCTGTGAAGAAACTACGGGCGCTAATAAGCCTGTACAATACTTCAGTGTAAAGAGGAACAAGTGCTGTATCGGTTAAACTCACTTTCCCCAGTCTTCGGCTTTCCCTCGTGTGATTTTACGGCTTTTATTTGTGAGGAGAAAACACAAGTGGCTGGACTTTCAGGTTGCTCCGAGTGTTCGTTGCCTGGGTTGAGTCTCCACGGTTCTCATGGTGTGTTTAAGAGCCGCTCGTGCTCTCGCACCCTCACTCTCGTATTCAGACTGTCTCTGAGTGTTTAGAAAAAGTATGGCAGAAGTAGCTCCAGCGCCCGCCGCGGCTCCGGCCAAAGCCGCCAAGAAGAAGGCCGCCGCCAAACCCAAGAAGGCCGGCCCCAGCGTCAGCGACCTCATCGTGAAGACCGTGTCCGCCTCCAAGGAGCGGAGCGGCGTGTCTCTGGCCGCGCTCAAGAAGGCTCTGACCGCCGCGGGTTACGATGCCGAGAAGAACAAGGCTCGGGTCAGGATCGCCGTCAAGAAACTGTTGGAGAAGGGCACGCTGGTCCAGACCAAGGGCTCCTACAAGATGAGCAAGAAGACCGAGACCAAGGCGGTGAAGAAGCCCGCCGCCAAGAAAGCCGCCCCTAAAGCCAAGAAGCCCGCCGCAAAGAAAGCCGCAGTGGCCAAGAAGCCCAAGGCAGCCAAGAAGCCCGCGACCCCAAGAAGGCCAAGAAGTCCCCGAAGAAGGCAGCGAAGCCCGCGGCGGCAAAGAAGGCCGCCAAGAGCCCCAAGAAGGCCAAGAGTCCCAAGAAGGTGACCAAGAAGGCTCCGCAGCCAAGAAAGCGACCCCAAAGAAAGCTGCCAAGCCCAAAGCCAAGAAGGCAGCGCCCAAAAAGAAGTAAACGGTAGACGTCACAAGACTCTACTTCACAAAGGCTCTTTTAAGAGCCACCCACAAGGTTCACCAAAGAGCTTCTACTTCTCAGCAGTAACCAGTTCCACGGCTAAGCCTTAACGCCAGTCTACCTCATTTATTAATACATATACAAACATTCATATTAGTCCCAACATTTCTATTGTATAAATCACTCATAAGTTGGAGTTGGTTACCGTCCTTATCTACCTCCTACAGCGCATTCAGAGCTGGCCTGGCTGACTTCTCACAAACATACGCTCATAATGGAGCAGCACCCTACACCGATTTTAATGTGAAGGCCCTGGCCCATTATTAATTACTATTTGTGCTGCTTACCAAATACATTCACCAAGCCATTCATACTTCACTCACACTGTCGTTGAGTGCTTTAATCTTAATCATTATTTTCTCAGGAGTTTTCTGGCCTGTGTATACAAAATTTAAAAACATCGCCTACAGTCTTGACACGGTTCAATGTAAAAAAAGAAGCTCGTTGTTGAACGTTTTCCTCGGAGAGTGTGCTGCTACGGAAACAGCCCCGCTCCATAGTTGCGGAAGCCAAGTCCGAGCTGAACCAATCAGAGGCAGGGATCCGCACAGCTTTATTTGCATCGCTTGCATTGGTTTAAGAGCAGCGGCTGTGCGCGTGCATCTTTTCGCAGCTGTTGGATGTTGATTAAACATGCCTGAACCCGCCAAATCCGCGCCCAAAAAGGGCTCCAAGAAAGCCGTCACTAAAACCGCCGTTAAAGGCGGAAAGAAAAAGAGGAAGACCAGGAAGGAGAGCTACGCCATCTACGTGTACAAGGTGCTGAAGCAGGTACACCCCGACACCGGCATCTCCTCCAAGGCCATGAGCATCATGAACTCTTTTGTCAACGACATCTTTGAGCGCATCGCCTCCGAGGCCTCTCGTCTGGCTCATTACAACAAGCGCTCCACTATCACCTCCAGAGAGATCCAGACCGCCGTGCGCCTCCTGCTGCCCGGCGAGCTGGCCAAGCACGCCGTGTCTGAGGGCACCAAGGCTGTGACCAAGTACACCAGCTCCAAGTAAACTGTTCAGCTCCATGAACCAACAGCTCTTTTAAGAGCTATCCACTCATCACTAAAGAACAAACTTGATTCTACAATGCCAGATTCCCTATGGGTATTGGAACTGTGTGGTCTCAGCTGATTATCCTAGATGACTGTTTTGTAGGTAGTCCTATATTTCAAGACTATAGTCATGTTCAATTGAAAGCCAAGATCTTTACTTCTGAACATTTACGTGTCATGCGCCAATAAAGCCACCTGGAGGCGCCACATTTTAACTTTGTCGCCTTGTGCGTCTTCTATTAGGTTTTTTTTTTTTTTTTTTTTTCCCCTCAGGTGTATGTGGTTAGGTGAGCTTTAACCGAACTACAGCAAAAAGGGCATCTAGGCACGTGTCATTCACTCACTGACAGTCTTTTATTCCCTTCAGTAAATGCTTTGTGCATCTAGACATGGTAATGTAAAAACTGCATTGGTGTGCATGCTTATTGATTGTAATGTAGCTGCTATATGATGTGTTTATTGACAGAGATATGGACCTGGAACATGTTTTTAAAATGAAAGCGGGATCAAGGATTTCATCAGATGAGGACATTCAGTATTGGATGCTACACTCCCTGGTTTACACTGATGGAGTAATACTGCTCCACAGTGCGTAGTCTGTTCCACAGTATCATCATTACAGCTTTTGCAAAAGGGCAGATCCTTTCAATGAATACCTGTACTAGGACTGGATTAATCAACCACAGTTTGACCTGCAGTGCCATGTTGTTTATGTTCATACCAGTAAAATGCTTGATTTTCACGAGATTTGGGAGTTTACAAACTCGTAAAAAATGTATCGATTGAGGTGCAGCACAATGTTAATGATGACCAATAATACTAAGAAAAGGTCTATTGCATGCAGCTCTGCTTACACAGAGGAACAGCACTTGAGAAAACAAGACAAAAGGAAAGCAAATGGAACACAGACAAATACTGCTTATGCAGTGTTTAACAAGGCAGAGATATAATGGTCAGTTGTTCTAAGGCTGTAGTTAGAGACAGAAGTTAATAAATGTATTGTATGTATTTTTGAGGGGAATTGATCCAGTGTTACCCTTTTTAATGAAAAAAAGTGATGCATGTTTTATTATGCCTTAATCTTTTAATAAATGACAGTGTAATTTAGGATGCATCACATTTTTGCTCAATTGCACAATTTTGTTTTGCTTTTTATTGCTCTTTTTGTGGAGTACACTTAGGTATACGTTTGGCATCTGTAAAATAAAAAAGATCATTTCTGTTGACAGGAAAACTGTAGATTATGTGGCTTTAGCATAATTACAATAATACTTCCACATTAGGAGTAGGCCTGTTTGTCTAAGTCCCAGAGAGCAGCCATTTGGCTTTTCTACCTATAAAACCCGCAGGACAGCCGATGGGCTAGATGGCTTTAGGCTAATATCCTTAATCAGCTGTGAACAGTTGCTTTTGTTATTTAAACAATGTGGGGCCATGCTGGCCTACTTCAAGGAAACTTGTGTTTCACTTTGCCATCTTAGGGAGAAATCAACACACATGTTTTTTTCCCGTTGTTGCTGAGATTTATTGATAAAAATTATACAAAATAAAATAAAGAAACCAACCATTTGTACACATATTTACAAATAATATTAAAAAGTGAGTGAGTACATTCCAGCAATCACTCACAATCCTGACACTGCCATGGTATCTCTCATCTGCATTTACCACATGTGTATCTGTAGCGGTGAACACATCGCACAGTGGCATGATTGTCTGCATCGCACAGTGGCATGATTGTTCTTGCATTGGTGTTTGACCTGACACATGGCTCTTTTTCCAGGGCTAGGTGTGGAGGGTTGTGTTCAAGCAATTGTTCTTTTCTTGCCTTCTTCGCACACACAAAGTTAGCCAACTCTCTTGCAAGCTCCACCAGGAAGTCCACCCGTCTTTCCTGCCTTCTGGTGCTTGCTTGATACAGCACATGTGCATTCAGTGCCAGCAGCGCCAAGATCCCAAACTGGCAGATGGCTTGCCAGTTCACCAGCCACAACCACTAGAGGGCGCATTTATGGCTTGCCACTTTTAAAAGTGGATTCTTAATGTTCAGAAGCCTTTGCCCCTCTTCTACTTTGATGGGAAATTTAGATTTGCGGTGTCAAAATGTTTTTAGCTTTATTTATTTTTTTGTGAACGTTTAAGAACAGCCCCTCCTTTACAGCATAAAGACATTGTCTACATGCTCAGCAACTGGACCGCGCATGCATTACGTAACACCAATGGATAACGCTACACAACCATCTATAATTTATGTTTTTTTAAGTAAACCACAGTTGGTTATTATATTATAAAAATGTATCATTAAAAACAACCTCTGTAATACTTTTACATTCAGTAAATAGTCAAAGCATTTATTCTTTGCTCAATTTAGCAAGTGTGGAAATTTTTGCCCTGGCAAGCTGTGTTTTGTGAGTTTTTATGAAAATCTTTTGTTAGAATAAATACAGTTACTCTTTGACATTTTAATAAAACTTGTAAAAGAACTAAACACAGCAAACAAATAAAATAAAGGGAAGTCTGCACGTTTGTTGCAAAGACTTAGACATTTTAATCTGCACTCAACTTTGTGTTTACTATTTTAATTGAAATGCATCCAGATGTTGCTTATTTTTGTTATTGTACATTTCTTAACTTTGACATGCTTTCTTTCAAATCCTCCTTTCTCTGTCACTCTGTGTACCTGGACCCATTCACTACACTTGCTTCTATCACATAATGGTATGATCCTTGTCTGTCCTCTCATGTGATTGGGCGCATGTATTCCCATCCAAATATAGCCCCACTCCTGCTTGTGGCTTAACGATTTGGCTCACCCTGACATGTTCAGGTAAAATCATCCTACAATAATTATTAATCTAGTCTACAACAAGCTCGTCCCACTTAATTCCTTCACCTATTTATTTTTTATAAAGCCCAAATATGTTTTTTTTAGACTATAATTAATTTTATGTTCAAATCTTTGGCCCATAATCCTCCATGTTTTTATCTTATATCGAATAAAACAGATGAAAGTGGCACACACCTTGTTTAACTTGACAATAGTTTTAAGTAAATTTGGGAAAAGGCAAGCTAGGAAAAGAAGTGTTGTTAAAAATAAAGTTTTGATTACATTTATCCTAAAATTGTAATTAGTTAGGACAGGACTTTTCACATGGGGGACCCAGGTTCGAATCCCCCACGGGGCGCTATCCAGTGGGGGTCCTTAGTCAAGACCCTTCGCGCTACTGCTTACCTCATAAAAATGATGAGAGACAGTAATTGCTATGAGAAGCCGGATCAGACGGCGACCGGCCAAACAAGGTCTGCGTCAGGTGTATTGGAACCAGAGCAACTTGATGATATATGGGCTACTGGAACAGGAACAAGAACAGAAACTGGAACAAGAACAACACAGAGATGGGCGAGATGCGATAACAAGGCTCTGTTGGAATGCTACTACTCCAGTAACCCTAGTCAGAGGGGTTACATGAAGAGGATGTGGGATGTGGTTACTTTGAAACCCACAGCCCACGCTTACGTCGAAGCAACTAGTAGCTCAGTGTTCCAACATCCACAAGCGGCAACTGCTATCACAACTTTAGATTGACGAGATACAACACAAATGCTACGGCAAGGGAGAGCCAGGACGAGTGGTCAGAACCAGAGATTGGGTAAGCCCCAACAAGTGCAATAACGTTGAGCGAGGCAGCGACTGATCTGAAAGACAAGATTATGGCGAGAATGAAAGGCAACCCCAACGTCAGGTGCAATGAGAAAACAAGTACCCAATAGGTACAACCAGATGCCCATACCTGAAGCACTTGAAACTGCCAAACAAAGGCTCCAAGCCTTGGCCAGCTGCCTAAAGAGGTACACAAAAAGAATGAAGCCAGAAGAATAAACCGGCTGTTCGCAACTCAACCTGCAGTGTACGCTCAGTTGCAGGGTAATAACAGCAGAGCCGACCCACCAAGGCTGGAAACTGAACAATACTGGAAAAGTATATGGGAGAGGGAGGCATCACACAACAGCGATGCACAGTGGCTGGTGGCTCTGAGAGAGGACCACAGCAACCTCCCTGAACAGAATCCAGTTTCCATCACAGCGGCAGACATCCAAGAAAGAGTCTCAGGTATGAAAAACTGGACAGCACCGGGCCCTGACAGGATCCACACCTACTGGCTAAAGTTCACTGCACTCCACGAGCGCCTTGCAGCACAAATGAACCAGCTGCTAAGGGATGGGACACACCCTGAATGGCTTACCGAAGGGCATACAATCCTGATCCTGAAGGATCCCACAAAGGGTACAGTCCCATCCAACTATCGGCCAATAACCTGTCTCCCCACAACATGGAAGCTCATGTCATCATCGCAGCTAAGATAAGTGGGCACATGGATCAATACATGAGCAAAGCACAGAAGGGCATCGGCAAAGAAACCAGAGGAGCCAAACACCAACTCCTGGTTGACAGAACAGTCACCCAAGACTGCAGAAACCGACACACCAACCTGTGCACTGCCTGGATTGATTACATGAGAGCATATGACTCAATGCCACAAACATGGATCACTTAATGCTTGGAGATGTACAACATCAACAGGACTCTAAGACACTTCATTGCAAACTCGATGAGGCTATGGAAAACCACTCTTGAGGCCAATGGCAAGCCACTTGCACAAGTATCCATCAAATGTAGCATATACCAAGGAGATGCTCTGTCCCCACTGCTGTTCTGCATAGGTCTGAACCCCCTCAGCCAAATAATCAACAAGACTGGCTATGGATACCGACTCAGGAATGGGGCCACCATCAGTCACCTCCTCTACATGGATGACATCAAGCTATACGCTAAGAGCGAGCAGGACATCGACTCACTGATCCACACCACCAGGATCTACAGCTCTGACATTGGGATGTCATTCGGGCTTGAGAAGTGTAGTCGAATGGTGACAAAGAGAGGGAAGGTAGTCCACACAGAAGGGGTCTCACTATCAGAAGGAACAATAGCAGACATTGAGAATGGTTATAAGTACCTTGGAATACCACAGGCAAATGGCAACCTTGAAGAGGTAACAAGGAAAACAGCAACTGCCAAATACCTCCAACGAGTAAAACAAGTCCTAAGAAGTCAGCTCAGTGGCAAGAACAAGGCACAAGCAATAAACAGCTACGCCCTGCCAGTGATCAGATACCCTGCGGGAATAATAAGGGGGCCAAAGGAAGAGATACAGACCACAGACGTTAAGACGTGAAAAATCCTCATCACAAAGATAAGGTCCCAACAGATGACGTGCTTAGTGAATGTCTCAGGCAATGGGGAACAGAGGAGGGACCATCATGGGAGGATAAACCCCTACATTGGGATGTACCACCGGAACATAACTGAAGTGGCTGATATCAAGAATAATAAGAATCCTCTGGTAGAGGACCCGAGCTCGAAGGA
Organism: Neodontobutis hainanensis; assembly: GCA_024349245.1. Classification (NCBI taxonomy): domain Eukaryota; kingdom Metazoa; phylum Chordata; class Actinopteri; order Gobiiformes; family Odontobutidae; genus Neodontobutis; species Neodontobutis hainanensis. Next base: position 163,776 of record JALDNG010001414.1, read on the forward strand.
TGAGACCACCCGCGTAGGGTGAAGGACAAAGTTTTTTTTTTTTTTTTTTTAAATTGCAGGTTGGCTGTAATTAATCACACAACTTTAAATAAACACATACTCAGAAGGACATGTCAATTGTGATGGAATGTAGTGTAATAACAGATCACATGTAGAGTACATGGCCATGGGCTGACAACAGAACATTCAAGTGCTTCTCCTGTCATTAGCCTCGAAAATCATTTGTGCATGTCTGCATGCAAGTTGAACATGTCTTTTTCACCCCTGGCTTCAATACCTGCCAATCTATCTAGCCTTCTGAGCAAAAATAACACTTACGAAGTAAAACTTATTTAGAGAAAACGTGTCCTTATTTGAAAGTTATTTAAGCATGTCAAATCACAAATATTACTTTACTCTTTTCCAGGAAACCAACTGATAATCTCTTAAAGCATAATTGGAAGTGTCCAATTAGCAGTCTTTCTTTTTTGATTTCTATTGCTAGCTTGATGTCTGTGAAGGTTCTCAGTCATCCAGGTCATCTTGATAAAAAGGTTAAAGTAAAAGCATCTGGACTCAGTTTTCAAGGTGAAGACGTTTTGTCTCTAAGTCAAGGAGACTTTATCAATTCTGAGATCAACTGATAAGAAAGCTGAGCTTATATCTCTAGTAGTAACCTGAAACTAAACCTGATTGGACCAGGTTGTTCTGGTTTCATAGTTGTTAGCTCTGAAAGGACAGTGTGACTCCTGATGTGAGAGTCGTTAAGGCTCAGGAGAGTCGTTAGTGACACTGCTCCATTCAGGTGTTATTGTTGTTCTAGAGTGAAACTCTTTTTATTTAGTTTTCAGAACACTGTTATACACTAGGCAACATGAATCTGAGGCCACCTCCTCTGTTCAAAGAGGGCTTTTTTCCATTTTTAACAAAAATGGTGATTTAAAATATCCATTTCAATGTGGTCCTTTATAATAACAGTAACATTGTCTGAGTAGGCTATAGCTGACACATTGTTCTTCTCGTTCCTTTCCGATCCCATACCAAGTAAAATGCAATACTTATGCTTTGTACAAAAAACATGTGTTTGGAAAATCAAAAGTAGTGTATTTCAAATTACAGCTTCATATACAAGACATCTGACACCAGCCCACGTTTTATTGCAAGTCCTCTGTAACCACTTTAAATGACCTACTCTTCAGGAAGCTTTACCTGAATAAATCTAGGCCAATTGAACTAATGTAAGGGGATCTAAGGGACACACATTACAGCTCAACTCATAGAGCTATTTATAGTAGCATTATTTTATTACTTATTTCATAACCATATTTTATCATGTAAATTTGAACAAAAGGTATTTTACATTGTCACCAGAGCAGCGCCTGACCCTCTCCTCCCATTTCAGATTGCCTCATCTGTGTTATAATTACTAGGCATCATTTATACAAGCTCCTGATAGTATAGTTACTTTCCACTGTCTCTTAATGATAAACTACACATTTACTCCAAAATAATAAAATATACATATTTTATTATGAGAATTGATTCTAGAATGTAAATATTTAGTATGAAAGGTATACATTTTTTGTATCTATCCACACACCACTAATGTTTGTCTTTACTCTGAAAATGTAAAAAAATATATATATATTTTGATGTACATAATAAACTTTTTTCAAAATGGTGATATAAATAAATTTAAAACTTGTTCACTTGGACTATCAAAAGTATATTTCTGATGTATTAGCCAAATAAATTCTTAAAAAATGGCTGGAGTAATATTTTTTAGTAGCTTGTCAAAAATGTGTCATTGTGTTGATGTCTTTGATGTCAAGCACTAAGATGGTTAAGCATGGGGAGCACCACATATCAAAGCTGTGGTAGAAATGATCTTGTTCACTGAGGTGGCTTTTTATGAAATGAGTTCAGGGTTACTCTGCATCTTCAGTCTTTATTGAGTCTGAACTTGGTAAACACACATATTGTGGAGGTGTTTCAGACTCATGTGTCTTGTAATTAGAGACACAGTGAATGCGCCTGTGATACCGAAATGTAGAGCGTGTGAAAAAATTCTTTCCGCACCCCTCACATGGTATTACCACCTCTCGGTTGTGCACAAAGTGGTGATTTCTCAGAGTGGATCCATCTTTGAATCTTTTCCCACACTGCACACACCTGTACGGTTTGGCTCCGCTGTGAACGTTCATGTGTGTTTTGAGAGATCCTGATTCGGAAAGCCCTGCCGCATGTGTTACATTTGTAGGGTTTGTCTCCTGTGTGGATCCTTGTGTGTAAATTACGCCAGCTCGAAGTAGTAAAGGCCTTCCCACAGAACGTGCAGCTGTACGGCCGTACTCCTGTGTGGATACGCTGATGTATTTTCAGAGTGCTGGCCAGTGCAAACCTATTCCCGCACTGTTTACATATGAAGGGTTTGTCTCCTGTGTGCACTCGGATGTGTCGTTTCAGGCTGGTCGCAGTCGTCAGAGTCTTCCTGCAGTACTTACAGCTGAAGGAATTGACTCCAGTGTGGATTCTGGTATGTAGTGTACATTTTCTGGATGTGGTGAAAGCCTTGCCGCAGAAGTCACAGCTGAACGGCTTTTCTCCAGAGTGGATTCTCTGGTGTTCTCTTAGGTTATTTCCCCGCGTAAACATTTTCCCACACTGCTCACATTTGAACGGTTTCTCTCCGGTGTGGGTTTGCTGGTGAGCTTTGAGTCTATATCTCTGTGTGAAAGTCTTGTCACACTGATCGCAGCTGTATAAGTTACCGCCGGTGTGAGTCTTCATGTGACGATAAAGACTGCTAGACTGATTGAAACCTTTGCCACACTGCTCGCAGCTGTACGGCTTCTCCCCCATGTGGACTAAATAGTGCGCTTTGAGTTTTTCCGCATTGGGAAACTTCTTACAACAGAGGGAACAGTCGAACTTGTCCATGTTGGTGTAGAGCGTTGAGACTCCTTCTATGAAAACATATAAAGACACAGTGGTTAAGTTTAGTATTAAGTTTGTTCTAAGCCTGTTCTTTAACCACCTCCGGACCAGGTTCAGCCACCTGCATACGTTCCCTGTGATTGCGCGTATTTGGATGTAAACTTGTAGTGTTTGGATTGTATAACTGTTAGACCTGCACATTATATTGCAAATGTATCATTATTGCAATATTATCAATCGCAATATATGTATCGCAGACTTATTATTATAGAGTAGAAGTTGGTCCAGAACCATGTATATTTATTTAAATATTTCCACCCATTAATTTATATAATTTGCAAAAGTTTATTTTTCAATTTCTTTCTTTATTTGGGAGTATTCTTAAATAACGGAGTGTCATTATTGACTCTTATATTTCCAGCTTTTGATGAGAAAATGTTTTTTGCCCATCATGCCCAACGTTAGCAGAGCTGTTTTTCACACAACTATAACTTTTACAAAGACTAGAAACAACAATGTATAAAGAGCTCAGGGCAGCACGTCCTCAGGAGAGTCAGGACAGAGAGGATACAGAAGCAGGCAGCTTCTGTGTCGGAGACTTGTTAATAGATAAAAATAATCAACACTGTGTTAAAAGTGTGACTTGGATGGAGGCTCTTGAGGCACCCCTGACCCCTGCACCACTGTGGTTATATGTAGCTCTCTGCTAATTTTACTGTAACACTACAATATTAGGTCAAGAGCCAAGCAACATCCACTTAAAGATTTATTTCTATGAAAAAATAATTCTGCAGTGAACTCCCAGGTCATGTGTGAGCTCTCTCAAATTAAGATTTAAGAGCCTTTAGGCCACATCACTATACACTTTTTAGTCTTATTGCAGTGAGGCTTTATCTTGCCAAGATAAGCATAAGGCTGGACTTCCTGTCTTAAAGTAGGCCTAGGCCCTAATGAGAATATGAATATTAACAAAGTTTTCCCTCAGAAGTTAGTTATTTGTGAGCAGTAACCAGAAGGACAGCACTAAAACTGAATACCCTCATCTATTTTATTTAGGTTTGTATAGGAGATTGAGTTATGTTTCTTTTTATTGATCTCGTTTGGATCCACCAGACAAGAGTCCTGTAGCCACAAATTGGCTCAAAAGTGATTTATAAAACAAGCTAATATACTAAAATATAATTTGACAGTCCTACATACATTTTATGGAAATCTTCTCTTAATTGTCTCCAAATGGTGGAGCCAGGCTTTTAACAGGAACCGGTTTTATCCACACTCCACTACCAGTGGAATTTAGATTTGATTTTAAAACTTTAGTATTGCTCTTTAGTACATCACTGACAGGTTGACCCCTTACTCTTCCTCCTGCACTCTTGGGTCCTCGGGTCAAAATCTCCTGATGGTTCCCAAAACCCGCTTCAAAACTTGGGTGGACCTGTCTGGGAGGCCCTGCCCCTGTCGCTGCGGGTGGTTGATTCTGTTGATTCTTTTAAAAAGCAGCTGAAGACACTTTTCTTTAGACAAGCTTTTAGTAGATTGGGATTTTATGTTTTTATGTTTTATTTTTTTATGTTCATGTTTTGTTGTTCTTTTATTTAGGTTTTTGCACTTTGTGAAAAGATGCTTTATAAAAAAGTTTACTTGAACTCATTTAATTAAAACAGTTTAAAGCAGTGCAGTGTAAGGACCCTTACTACTGCTACTACTACAACTCTCCGTGGTGCTCAGCATATAGCTCGACACCTAGAATAACAATGTCTGTTAGTATGCCATGTGTTACATGGCATACTAATGTACATATTTGTAAGTTGTGTTTTATCTTGAAACATTAATTGTAATGTTCAGCAGAGGTAAGGAGTATTTAAAGAAAAGACTTATATTTATTGTGTGACACATCAAATGACAAGATTAGATGACCTATAATAATATTAATCTAAGATTTAATTTGATTTGTGTTGAATCTTCAGTGATAAAGGCAAAAATCTGCCAATAGGCCGTTGTAAATAGGTTATTGAGTTCTGGTTCCTGCTCTACAATTACAGTAAACAAAAACGTGCGCATCCATTATAAAGCTGTTTTTTTTTTGTTTATTATGAGCTATGTTATTGTATACGAGTGCAAGGTTAACACTGCTGCTGCTGTAACTGTTTTGAGTATGGCTTCGTATCAAGCAATACTCAAGGCTATGGCTCGGAGGACAGGCGCTGTTTTACCGCTGAACAAGAGGCACGAACAGAAAAGACCACATACCAGTAATGACTGTGGGACAGCGGCACATTAGCGGACGGGAGAGCAAACGAAGCTTCAGAATAAAAGCTGTACTGGTCCAACAACACAGCCATTATTTCCCTCATTCTTCCGGGTCTTTGTCGGGTCCAGCTTTTTAGTGAATTAGCGCCCCCTAATGGAAAGGAGTGCTCACTAAGGAGTACTGCAGTATCGCACCATTTCTGATGACTGTAATACCAGACATCTTTATGTTGTAGCTTTGTCTGGATTCAAAGCGAGCTCGTACAAAAATACTACCATGACGCTTCATTACAATCCATTCTCACGCACAAAGTCAAAGGATTGAAAACCTGTGTGCCCTCTATACCTGTTCACCTACATACACTCCCCGTGACTCCCGCTATGTGCCAGCTGAACTCCCAAACAAACACACGACCCACACTCACGAAACATACACAGTATAATGGCAGTAACAATACGTCTACTCTTAAAGTGGCCTTGATCAAGACCGATAATTAAAGCGTATTGTGTAAAATATATTTTTCAACTGGCACTCCTAGGACAGCTATGTTACAAGCACAGGTCCTGGGTTTACTACAAGTCACTGGCTAAGCAACATGGCTAGCAAAGCTTTTCAACAAGTTTGATTTAAAAAAAAAAAAGAAATCCGCACCAATATGCCAATATCCATGTGGCTAATTTAAGGTCAAAGTTCGGATTAAGAGTTTGAGCAGATACGGAATTTTAACCGAAAAACTATTAGCACATTTTCAGCCAGATAAAAAGATCCTGGCTTGCCTAACTCTTTACATATGTACTTACAGATATACCATTTAGCTTAAACTAATGATTGACATATGTAAAAGTTTAGTAGTAGGCCAACACACAGAAAGAGACTCTTTATGTAGCAAGTGTGTGGCTCTTAAAAGAGCCGTTGTGTTTGCTAGTGAAGAGTTTACTTGGACTTCTCAGTCTTCTTGGGCAGCAGCACTGCTTGGATGTTGGGAAGGACACCTCCTTGAGCGATGGTGACACCCCCGAGCAGTTTGTTGAGCTCCTCGTCGTTGCGCACAGCCAGCTGCAGATGGCGAGGAATGATACGGGTCTTTTTGTTGTCGCGGGCAGCGTTACCTGCCAACTCCAAGATCTCAGCCGTTAGGTACTCCAGCACAGCCGCCAGGTAAACGGGAGCTCCGGCACCAACACGCTCTCCGTAGTTGCCTTTTCGGAGCAATCTGTGAACACGACCCACTGGGAACTGGAGGCCGGCACGAGACGAGCGGGACTTGGCCTTAGCTCTAGCTTTACCGCCGGTTTTACCTCTTCCGCTCATGGTTATTTTTCTTTAATGTGAAACAGAGAACAAATGCGTAAAAAGCCGCCTCACTGCCTTTTATTTGCGGCCCCGCGCCGGGCTTTGATGCCGCACCAATCGGCTTCGAAGGAACTCCTTCCCGTTTTTCTTTTTTTCAATTGGTGCGTTCAAAGAGAACTACGCCTCCCCCAGATTCCAGAGCAGACAGCACAGCAGCAGTAACCGGACCCGAGTCCGACTGTTGTGGCTCATGTTGCTCATCCGCAAAATGAGAATTAAATGGCTTTTCAGCTTTCTAAAATAAAATGTGGGTGAAAATATGTGTCTTTTTATTCCTTGGCCATCCATGCTGCCGTGGCGCTGCAGCTGAGCTCACTCGCTTGACTGGCTCTGACACCTGATCATAGACGTTAGACCCTGGGCCCTCGTGATATGGGGCTGAAGCAGAGGACAGTAGAATTATGCCCAAGTTTACACATTTAATATCCATCATGTGTTGTGCAAAAATGACTGTTTGTTTTATTTTAACAGCAACTCAAACATTTATATCATTAAAACATCATTTGGATTTAACAAAAGAAAAAGCGCTGGTGGTGGTGTAGTAGGGACGAGCAAGGCCTCCATGACCTGAACTGACAGCAGAGACCCCCTGAGTCCCGCTCTACTTTTGGCGGTTAATTTAAAAAAGTTCTCTCCAATAGAAAGCGAGATTTCAGGCGCGTGTCACTGCTCTGGGAGGTGCCTGGCATCAGAGTGAGACGCTGACCAATCAGAGCTCAGAGGCTGGAGCTGTTGCTCTGTGCGCGTGGAGACCCACTGTTTAAAAGAAGCACCGCGTCTGTTCTGCAGTTATATTCGTGTTCTGTTCGTTAACAGAGTGTGGAAACATGGCCAGGACCAAGCAGACTGCCCGTAAGTCTACCGGAGGTAAAGCTCCCAGGAAGCAGCTGGCCACTAAGGCCGCCCGTAAGAGCGCCCCGGCCACTGGCGGCGTTAAGAAGCCTCACCGATACAGGCCAGGAACCGTAGCTCTGCGGGAGATCCGCCGCTATCAAAAGTCCACCGAGCTGCTCATCCGCAAGCTGCCCTTCCAGCGCCTGGTCCGAGAGATCGCTCAGGATTTTAAGACCGACCTTCGCTTCCAGAGCTCGGCCGTCATGGCTCTGCAGGAAGCCAGCGAGGCTTATCTGGTTGGTCTGTTCGAGGACACCAACCTGTGCGCCATCCACGCCAAGCGTGTCACAATCATGCCCAAAGACATCCAGCTGGCCCGCCGCATTCGCGGAGAGGGCTTAAGCAGGTTTTCACTAACGCTCCTCACAACGGCTCTTTTAAGAGCCACTACATTTACGATAAAGACATCACTTTGAATTAGTCAAGAGCACAATTATGCTGTTGTTAATAATGGTAGTGAATTTATTTTAAATGTGGTCAGATTAGAACTGGGATTTATACCTCTGGGCTAAAGGTCACCCCCATTTAAATCACAAAACTTCGGCTTCATGATGTGGCTCCGGTAAATAAAATTGCATAAAATTCCTGCTGGGCGATTGGCTTTCTCACCACAGCTGTGCAGTTTGTGACATCATGCGCTAGCACCATGCTCTAAGCTAATAGTATGGAGCGAGGTGGACTTGTACAATACCAGCACATTTATAAACCGGTGGATGGAAACAGGGTTTTAAATACACTTAAGCCAAAGGCTATCACTCGCTCACAGTGTCTCTCCTGCTGCACAGACCGGTCCCGGGCCGAGTCGGCTCCGCGCGGACTTAACGAGATCACAATGTTTTGACACCCATTCTGTTCTTTCTTTGGTAAATATACAGCATTATTTCTCTGAAAGTGCATTGTCCCACATGAACCGGTCTTTTGTTGCACAGGTTTGTTCAGTATCTATAATGACATCTAATATATTATTCATTCTGTTTATTATCTTAATGGTTAGATGTAATTATTAGTCACTTTAATCACCTTTCTTATACAGTAGGCAAGCAATGAATTTGTAATACCAAATTAAATGAATGTGATTTATTTGGAAAAGTATATAAATTGAATATTCTAAACTTGATAGATTTTTATAAATACATTCAAACATAAGCAGTCTTTCTGGTATTTCTATTTTCCTAATAATGACTACAACTCCATGTCTCTCCTCTTCCATTTGTCCTTTGTGCAGCTCGCTATTTGGTGCAATATTCTATGAGTTTGTGTGAGTTTATCATGTTACCACAGAAGCACATTTTTACACAGATCACAACTGGCAGTGAATTTAACTACAGTAAAATAACTCCACATGGCGCTCTCATGTCTTGTCACTGCTCTGTTGACTTGTATTGGTTTGGTCCAGAGCCTGGTAATGGTCTTTGTCCTGGTTTTGGTTAAGTCCTGGCTTGGGCTAGTCTTCTCCTGGTCTTTTTCATGGTCTGTTCCTAGTTTTTGCTCAGTCCTTTTCTGGTCCTGGTTGAATGGTTATCATTGTTACTTTATAGTGTTTGGCAGCAAACACAGATGTATTGTTAGTTTTAAGAGTGTAATCTTCTGAATAGTGTAAATAACCAACAGCTATAGAAAGGATAGCTGTATGTGGTAGGGTGGTATGACAGATTTAGTTAGTATAAATCATTGTTTATGGCTCTTCAGTCTTCCTCTGTGAACACATAAACTTTGGAGATGTTTCACATGACTTTCTTTCACTGTGACCCGAGGCACACTGCGATCGCCTGTGATACCGAAATGTAGAGCGTGTGAAGAAGTTTCTCCCACACCCCTCACACGGTATTACCACCTCTCGGTTGTGCAGAAGGCGGTGATTCCTCAAACTAGATGCATACCTGAATCTTTTCCCACACGGCACACACCTGTATGGTTTGGCTCCGCTGTGAACGTTCATGTGTGTTTTGAGAGATCCTGATTCGGCGAAAGCCCTGCTGCATGTGTTACATTTGTAGGGTTTGTCTCCTGTGTGGATCCTTGTGTGTAAATTACGCCAGCTCGAAGTAGTAAAGGCCTTCCCACAGAACGTGCAGCTGTACGGCCGTACTCCTGTGTGGATACGCTTATGTATTTTCAGGGTGCTGGCCAGTGCAAACCTATTCCCGCACTGTTTACATATGAAGGGTTTGTCTCCTGTGTGCACTCGGATGTGTCGTTTCAGGCTGGTCGCAGTCGTCAGAGTCTTCCCGCAGTACTTACAGCTGCAGGGTCTGACTCCAGTGTGGATTCTGGTATGTAGTGTACATTTTCTGGATGTGGTGAAAGCCTTGCCGCAAAAGTCACAGCTGAACGGCTTTTCTCCAGAGTGGATTCTCTGGTGAGCTCTAAGGTTATTTCCCCGCGTAAACGTTTTCCCACACTGCTCACATTTGAACGGTTTCTCTCCGGTGTGGGTTCGCTGATGGGCTCTGAGTTTATCTCCCCGTGAGAAAATCTTGTCACACAGGTCGCAGCTGTAAGGTCGGGCTCCACTGTGGATTTGCATGTGGCGGCTAACGCTGCTCGACTGACTGAAACCTTTGCCACACTGCTCGCAGCTGTACGGCTTCTCCCCCATGTGGACTAAATGATGTGCTTTGAGTTTGGCCGCTACTGAACTCCTTACGACAAAAGAGGCAGTCGAACATTTTGTTTCTTGTGTCTTTGGTTCTATGAAAAAGACAGACACGGTACAAGTAAAAGATAGGCAACAATTTTACTAACATGTCTAACCAGTCTGTCTAGAGAATACATTTGTTAGAATTAATGTTAGACATGCTATGTCACAGAAAGAAGGTTGTAGGTTCAATTCCACATCAAGTCTGGGTAAAGAGTTATGACTTCCTATTTCTTCATTAGACATGCAAAATATTCTAGTAATATTGTATTAGAGTTTCTTTAAGAACTGATTGGCTGCCTCAGAATACATGCTATCAGTGTGAAGGTCAAGCTGTTGAATATGGAAGTGTCTTGTGTGTGACTAATTATGACAGATTGTTCCCATATTTTACAGTGTTGGTTTGAAGCTGATGCCACTGGAAGCTGAAGGTTATGCCTAACAAAAATAGTTATAATCCTTTATTATTTCATTGTAGATGGTAGAATTGGATTCATAGAACTCAATTCAAAGTCTTGTGATGCCCTCTGGTGGCCGGTACAGGTATAACAGTTGTATTATATTATTTTATGACTTTAAGGATGGCTTGCCAGACTATAACCTACTAAAAACAATTCCTCATTATTTTATTTTATATAAAGTAAGAAAACTATACTCTGAGATTACTGAGGTCTAAAGTCGTAACGTCAAAAAAAGCTAGACTAGTGATACTGTTAACTGCATTTTGTGGAGGCTAGCTTAGCTGTTTTTTCGAGGCTGAAACATTTGTCACACCGCCAGAAAATAGAAGTACACACGGACGTTAAGGTAGGAAAAAAATAAATGCTGGTGTTCGGGTGAGCCAGAAAACGTTTCATTAGAAAAAAAACAACCTGAAATTTAAAATATAAAGGTTGTACCTAGCATAGACATACATAAGAAAGGCTAGATGTCTCACGGCGCAGTCTCCGACGGCATCACCGGCGACCATCTTGAAACAGGCAAGCTTCCTATCGGACTCCATGGTACCTGATGTAAGGTGAGTGATCTGCACGAACATAAATACTTTTATCTCGCTGAAATCTTGACGGATTTACAAAATGTTTGATTTCTTACAAACGTTAATAATGTGGCTATAATTCTGGATGCGTGAACATGTTGAAATTGCAGCTTTTCTTTTCGAAAGACGACTTAATCGTGCAGCATAGTTGTGTATCACGGCTAACGTTACCTGTGCAAGTTATCAAGGCTGAGACCACCATCGAGCTGTTCAGTTATAGTTTTACTGACACCAATAACGATTTTATGACAACTATTTTTTTTATCTATATTACAGTCATTGTGAATGTGGTTGTAGTTATTAGCTGGCTTTGAGTGAGACCTAACGTTAGTAGTTACAGTTTAGCTGCTACCCAGCAATTTTACATCAGTGGGAGAGGCAGAATTGCTCTTTCTTTTCAATATAACTTAAGTTGCACATGATTTCCAATCGGTTTGGTTTGTTAAAAACATCTTATTATTTTTATTTTTGTAAAATGTGTTTTCTGAAGACATGCACATTAACCTAACCCTAAGACATACACAGTACCTGGAAGTGTCACAAACCATTTTGAGTATATAGAAAAATGCCTGTATTTGTATCTGTTTGCCGAATTTATCACCACTGATACAGTCTGAACTGTATGATAATGAGATGCAACTTAATTTATACGGAAAGATCATTCAGGGGTGGCTAGTTCTAGTGTTTTTTTTTTTTTAAGCATAAAACATTTTTAAAGCATGTAGTGAATATCTGTGTACTATACTCCATATATCTTTTTTTTTGTTTTAAGGTGGCTGGAATAACAACCCTAATGCCAGTTCAAGCACATCTTCAGGAAGCTGATGGCCCGGTGTGGGGTTGGTAAACCATGCAGAGGCAATGTGACAGCACAGGATGACACAGAGTCCCTACCAGCTGTCATTGTCACCTCTACAAGCCTGTCAGCTGTAGATATGTCCTCTGCAACAAATGAATAAATAGACTTTTGTGTAATTATTCCATATTTTGTGTAGTAATTCTATATCAGAACCCCTGATATACAATCCAAATAGTCTACAAGAAACTTCAGAGTGTTACCAAGAGGTTACCACACAGTAAGCCTTTATTATGTAGCCTATGTCTATGTTTTGGGTAACCAAAAGTCCTATGGGGAGTTTCGATAGGGCATTTTACAAAACGCATGAGCATACCTTGGCAAATCAATGGTCTAAAGTACTCATATTTCATTCTATATTGATCTGCTTTTGTACACAGCTTTACAAGACCTGGTGCTTGGGCTCAGTTGTGTTTCTAAAGTCATATCAAGAGACCTAGAAGCTGAAATGTGGTCAGTTGAGATGCTTGTTATCCAACAGAAAGAAAAACAATATTCTAGCCTCTATAACTCTGTGCAAGTACTTCACATAATTATTCTGATTGTTTCCTAAGAAACTACAGGGTCTCAGTTTTCTAAAGAGGTCAGACATTTGATGGTAGGCAAAAATAGCTGGGAACAGTGATCTCTGAAGTAGGCGCAGTGCAATGTCAAGGGGAAAAGCCTAGTAAATGGCCCAATCCTCAAGAAGTTAAAATAAACATAATAATTCAAATTATTTTATTATAATATTAACATTATAAAAGTGTGTGTGTGTGTGTGTGTATATATATATATATATATATATATATATATATATATATATATATATATATATTCATTCATTCATTCATTCATTACTTGGGTGTGTGTATATTCATTGCATCTCTATGTTCTGTTCAATATATATATTCATTCATTCATTACTTGGGTGTGTGTATATTCATTGCATCTCTATGTTCTGTTCAATGTTATTTTCATATGGAAGTCCATGGTTATAATTATTCATAAGTATGCAGTGTCATAAGTATATCTCTGACGTTTATAACAAACTAGACTGTTTAAAAATCGGTAGAAAATTTAGCAAGTTATGGTTATTTAAAAGTACATGCACCATTAAAACACAATGTTACGAGTGAGCAAGCTGCCTGTGACAAGATGGCCGCCAGGTGCGGACGTCGACCTCCATTGGCCGACAGCGCGGACGAGACATCTAGCCTTTCTTATGTATGTCTATGGTACCTAGGACTTCTGGCTGCGTCGTCGTTTAGCAGTGTTCGGCAGTTTTTAGGTGCATTACCGCCCCCTGACGGAACGGAGTGGGACTGAAAGAGTCCAGGCCCCACCCTCAGGATGTTTTTTTTTCCACCATTTTCACTCTTATTTAAGTTAGTCTATACCTTAAAACATTACGAGTTTATAATCTTTTTTTTTCAAACCCAGCCCCTTTTGATCTCAGCGGATAAAATGAATAACTGTGGAACACCCTTCATTTGGAATTATGGGAGTCTGGATATTGAGGTTCTACTGTTACAAAGTGTTGCACAATAATGCAACGTGACAGTAAGTATTCTAACGTGATAGGGAACATTTTAAACTAACAATATGTGGGCTGGTGTAAGTCCCGCTGACAGACGCTCCTTACATTCCACCACTGTGTGATTACAATACTGCCTCATTGTAAATAAAAAAACTGCCCCAATTTGCCTGCTTCAATTTAAGCCCAAGATAAACTTTTTATCTTAAACACATGACCTGCTATGGCTGAAAATATATTTTGTACAACAAACTGGAGCCATGGAATTCCCATTCATTTGTTTTCTAGAATTACTATAGGATCTTTAAACAGGAAATCTGTAAACTCCAGAAGAAAACCAACTGACCACATTGGATTTGCTTCAAAATTGGAACATTTAGTGTTTGCGTGGTTGGTACTAAAAGCATGTTTGTAAAATTTGTAGTCATCATTTTTGGTTTGAGAAATTTTAAGTTTAAAAAGAGTGCATGGCTGATTGGAAACTGCATAGTTCCTAAAGTCATTACGTTTGTCTAACGTTGGGGAATTGTTCTGAATTGAGCGTAGTCTTCAACATGTGCCCTCGATTGTTTATTATAGATACTATGGTCTCAGGACAATCATAACCAGATCATAACTCTGTCATTCTAGCAAACATTTGTGTTCTTCTAATTACAAGTTATTTTGTTAAAATTAACTCATCTATTTATCAAAAGTATTTATTGTGTCATTTTCAGTTTGGTACTTTGGACAAAAATTGAAAAACCTAAAATGACAAGTGTCTTATTTATTTTTATTTGCATGTGGAAATGCTTGTTACTGATTGTATTAGTCATCATTTTGTTAATAAAGAAACTGAAAAAATAATAAATGCATTCACAAAGTAATAAAAATCATTTATAGATGCATACAATATATTAATATGATAGAACATAGTTGTCACATGTTAATGACCAGGAGCAGGTGAAATCTCTCTGGTCCAAAGAAAAATCTGAAATGTCAGATTCTATATTACAGCAAGAGTGCGACGGACACAGCACAGTGATTCAAATACAAAAGCTGACATAAATATTCAAAAATCTGCTGGTTTGACAAAGAACAGTTTTGTTTGGAGTTGTAACCCATAAGACTTTTGCTACAACCCCCTACTTGTTACATCCAGACAGAATACACTCATGACCCATGTGTGGACTTCACCACTCTGTCACAGGCACAATCATTTTCAAGAGAACCACGTGGCAACAACAAAAAAAAACAATTCCAGAAAACAAAAGACCATTGATGCATTTCCACTTTTTGACTAAGAAAAACTGGAATGTGTGAGAATATGACATTGGCTTTTCCTTATTCCCTCAAGCAATGCATTTATTTTTTGGTTTTTAGCAGCGCCACATGGAACATTGTGCCGACAGCAGCAGTAAACCACAGGGCGCGTTAAACCAAATACAAGAATAATAATAACTGTGCACACATATCGAGATGGTGGGTCAAGTTAAACAACCTCCATGCAAAATGTTATTATTGCTGCTTTTTCATGGCACAACTGATAGAAAGAATACATATTATTCACACAATGGAGTCTTTGCCATGCAAGCTCACTACAGTACTGTTTCTAGATTAGCTTATTTTACACAAAGCGAGAGAAACATGGAGAGAATGGATTTGTCACACAGTGCTGAGGCTAACTACATGAAGTGAGTAGATACAAAAGGATAACTATCATTAGCACACTCAATAACGGGATACATAGTCAGAGCAGTGTTCAGAATAATATTAATAAAAAAAAAAAAACACACATTCTCAGGTATCACATATGAACTGAAAGGGCCACGGTTTGAAATAATTTAAACATCTGTGACATTCATTCCTTCGGGTGGATTTATTTACAGTCGATATTTCTATCAGAATAGAAGTAGTGCCTTGTTTTGGAAAAACAAACAAATGACCACAAAAAGGGCTGCATTCGGAGAATGCTGTGCAAATAACGTCTTTACATCAACCACATGCTGCTCTCTACATCCAAACAAACGTTCAGACGCCATTCAGTTTCTTCTGGAGGATATTAAAGTCAAGGAGTTTTATGATTTATTCATTCTGTTAACTCAGGTTTAAAATCTTTGTCCCATGTGTGGAAACATCATAAACCACAAACGGAATCAAAATCTACAGCCTTTAATGGCACACAAATGCATGGATTTATTGTTAGTTAAGAATTGTAAATAGTCTGTTAATATTGATGTGTGTTTAAAACTTAACCTTGTTTCAGTTTGACCTTTTCCCAAAATGCAAGTGCACTTTAGACTGTCATTTCCAAACTGCTTGAGGGAAACGTCCTGTGTCTGGGTGGAATTAAAAGCTGCAGATTTGTTTCACATTTCAGGATTGTTATGTTGTGGGTATAACATGCGTCTGCTTTTCAACACGTTTGTTCTCAAAACAGAACTTCCAGCATACAATATTTCTTATCCGTTTCTTTGATACAAATAACTTTACGAAGACCTAACCCTGACAAATATTGGCATCAACTGAAGCTACAACAGGATTTTCATCTTAACCTGCCAGCAGGGAATTACACTATGAACCACCAAAGACACTACATCCAAAAGCTGCTGCCAATCCCAAGACTGAACCAACACAGCACTCCAATTAGGCTTTTTTCAGTCAAAATATTCAGAGAAAGTTGGGACTAATGCTGCTTGTTTGGAGCCACTGTATGGAAAATATCAGCACAATGTTGAAACAATAACCACCAACTGTGCAATTTAGTGACAAAGTAATCCTAGGAAATGGGAACGAAGAAACAGAAATCTATGAAAATAGTCTGCTTCAAACATTTTCTTTGCACCTCAACATAAATGATGTGCCGCTGCAGAAAAAAAAAAAAAAAACAGAACACAGATCAGTCAGATTAAAATCAGTCCGAAGGTTAAAAGGATGAATGTGGACCACAGTCTTTAAGAAACGCCAGTCTTTGAGCTGTCCAATAAAAATCCTCGAGATAAGTTGAAAAACAACTCAGCAAAAATAAATTCCTCCAAGAGTTTTTAATCCTCAGGCAGAAGATCCACAGTTTTCAGTTGTTGAGATATTTTTGTGATGCCTTTTTTTTTCTCTATGCGGATGGTGTTCATGACATCAACAGTCAAACATAATGTGCCAAAGAAATGACGACAATGAAGCACTGGATTCAGTGGCAGAAAGAATATTCGGAAGTTTTGGCAAAAGACCTTGAATTAAACATCACTTTTCTAATAGATGTTAGAAGTTAGCTTATGATCAAAAGGATACATGGCAGATTTTGGCCTATTTTAGTCACTTTAATACTAACACACACAAGCTATGTGCAGATTTTAAACCTAAACCGATAAAATGTCCAAGTGGTTTTGTCTTTTATAGAACTTATTAAAAGGATTTAGTGACGAAGCATTTGGTCTATCTATAAGCTCAAATGTTTGTGATATGTCTTGTGTCTTTTATTTTTGCCAGTGTTTGAAGTCAACTGCAGTAAAAACGGCTCAAACTGAAGCAGGGATTTTTCCAACTAAAATGGGGAAGACGGGATCCATATTCAAATTTCCAGGTTGATGACGTTTTTGAAGTGCTCTTTGCGGTGACGACAGACGGTGGAGGAAACGCAGGTGTCTCCAGAAAGCCATTCTAGATGGATTTGGATGTGTCCTGTTTGCTGATAAGAACCTCCAAAGGCGCAGTTTGGCCTTGATCCTCTTGTACTCCCTGTACTCCTCCATCATGGGCAGGCGGTCCTCCTTCTGCACATGTCTGTTCAACACAAACACAGATGGAAACAGCTCAGTCAGTTTATTAAGAGGGGCTGTATCTTGAGCTATAGAAAGTAAAGGTTGCAGGCTGTTCTCACTCTCTGCTCGCGTCCATTGCTCGCAGCTGAAGATGAGACAGCGCTGATTTCTTGGGGAGTTGTAGTTATTGTAGCAACATGGTTTTAGCGCTGTCGGGGGGTGGGGTCTGAAAAAGCTATCATGTTCAGTGTGTTGACAGTGTTGGAGTGTGACGCATGATGAAGCTGGATGTATAATTAATCAGATCTGCTCCATGTATATGCCTCATTAACAGAGATGGTGTCCATACTGGGCTGCTATCAGATAACAGGAAACATCTCTATTGGGAAAAAGTGAATTGTAAACTAAACTATAATGTCAAAAGAATGGCTCATGATATCCATGTATATTTTATATTTGTTAATAACTATTTCTTTCACCAGTTTTGGGGAATTCTTCCAGTGAAGCACACAAAAGCATAAGACATTCCCTTGACTGTAAAAACAGAACTCTTAACACAAACCTTCCATTATGTTGATAGAAATGTTCTTCAAACTCTCTGATGGTCTTCCTCATCTGCTTCTTCTCAGCTCGGGCCTTCCACAGCTGTTCCAGCAGCTCTGGCCTAAAAGAGAAGACACAATAAGTTCTACACATCCCCTAAGACTTAACAAATCTCTTCTCATAAAACGGCACTAGATGGATTCAAACAGAACAGCAGTCACATGGAGGATTAAGTTCAGCCGTCCTGAGTGAGTAGGAAGTGAACTGTGTTGTGAAGGATCAGCTCTGAGGCCATCAGGGGATTATATACAGAGGTTAGTGTGTGTGTGTGTGTGTGTGTGTGTGTGTGTGTGTGCGCGTGTGTGTGTGTCTGTGTCTTTACGCTGCAATGCATTATAAATGGACAAAATCCAACATAAAACCATCCACAAACTGCATGTGTGTGCCGTCAGTGAGTGGGTAGAGAACATGTGCGAGTGGCTAAAAATTTACACGTGACAGCAAGTTTTTTGCCCCCTCCAGTCTTCATTTAGATTTATAAAAGAACTGGCTACAGCAGCATTGTTGCAGCGGTGGTTGTGTATGCCATTATTTGAATACTGCTCGTTACCACGGAAACTGCGTATGCATGTCTTTATTTAGGCTATTATCAAAGAAATGTGGGGGGAATCATTTATTGGTTGTGATGACTTTAATTTCAATGTGTATTTATAAAAAGGGTTACATAATTTAAAATCTAAAATCTAGGTTCTTTTTTTGTCCTTTGCATCTGTCAGTCAGTTGCCTTAGATTCAGACCACGTGGACAAATCGGTTTGGATTACTTTGCTGTGGTCGTGACCTGGAAACAGAGAAGGGTGTCTATAAAACGTATCTAAATTGCCTAACTGCAGTTACTGAAGACGACCAGTTTGGAGTCTGCTCCAAGTGTGATACTATTCACGTCGTGTCTAATGTGATGTGTCTGGGAAGTTCCTGTAAGGTTTTTGGGCTAGTGTTACAGTCACTGCTGTAAAAAGTCTAAAGTCGAAAAAGTGACTAAAATGTGAGCTCAATATTTTGAGATATTGATAAGGGTCATGTGTCATTCAATGGGAACTTAACAGCCAGTTCCATTTGAATTTTATTTTGTCTAATATATTTCCTGCCTGCCTTTCTAAAGAACAGTTTCAATGATGAGCGTCTTGTACTGTATTGCTTTTGTTCATAAACAGTAAGTTGTCATAAATAAATGAACGGTATGAGAGATGTCAGGTGTGTAAAGATGAGGCGTTGCTCTCACATGGACGAGGCGTTGGAGCTGGACAGCCGCAGGTCCATGGCCAGTTTCCCGAGCCTTCCTCCAGCTTGCCTCTGATTGGTCCTCTGGTCTGGCTCTTGTCGCTGAAGCGCTCCTGTTGGCCCTGGCTCATGGGGTCCATGGCCATGATGACGTCTGGGCTCTGCATCTCTCCTCCGCTGCTCTCGCCCTCCTCCTCCTCGTCCTCCTCCTCCTCTCGCTCCTCCTCCTCTTCTTCAACTCCTCCTCCTCTCTGCTCCTCCTCTTCCTCCTCTTTGATCTCCTCCCAGAAATGAGCAGTTTCTCCTCGATGATTGGCTGCAGGGTCTGACTCCGCCTCTTGCTGGAGGGGACACCTGAAGGAGACAGGACAGCTCAGGTTGTCTGCTGTAACCGATGGAGGGACATGTTTTGTGTTAACGTGCTGTGACAGGCG
>JALDNG010001415.1:0-57126 GCA_024349245.1 Neodontobutis hainanensis
TACTACTGCACCCCTACAGTCTATTCTTCTGCACATTGTCAGTCTGTTCTACTGGACGTTTACAGTCTGTTCTAATGCTCATCTAAAGTCTGTTCTACTGCACATCTAGAGTCTATTGTAATAATTGTCTACATTCTGTACTACTGCTTCTTACAGTCTTTTCTACTGCGCATCTACAGTCACTTCTAATGCAGGTCTACAGTTTATACTTCTGCACATCTACAATCTGTTCTATTGCTTGTCTACAGTCTGTTCTAATGCCCAATAAAAGTCTTTACAACTCCACCTCTACAGTCTGTTCTACTGCATGTCTACAGTCTGTTCTACTGCACATATTCAGTCTGCTCTATTGCAAGTCTACAGTCTGTTTTACTGCACATCTACAGTCTGTTCTAATGCACATTTACAGTCTGTTCCTATGCAAGTATACATCCTGTACTACTGCTCAACAACAGTCTGTTCTACTGCACGTCTACAGTCTGTTCTACTGCACCTCTACATTCTGTTGTAAAGCATTTCTAGTAGTGTTTTCTAATACTCATGTACAGTCGGTTCTACTGCTCGTCTACAGTCTGAACTACTGCACCTCTATAGTCTGTTCTAAAGCATGTCCACAGTGTTTTCTATTACTCATATACAGTCTGTTCTAATGCTCATCTACAGTCTGTACTACTGCACCTCTACAGTCTATTCTTCTGCACATTGTCAGTCTGTTCTACTGGACGTTTAAAGTCTGTTCTAATGCTCGTCTACAGTCTGTACAACTGCACCTCTACAGTCTGTTCTAAAGCATGTCTAGAGTGTTTTCTAATACTCATATACAGTCTGTTTTAATACTCGTCTACAGTCAGTTCTAAAGCCAATCTAGTGTCTGTACTACTGCTGCTTTGAAGTCTTTTTAACTGCAAGACTACAGTCTGTTTAATTGCACCTCTACAGTCTGTTCTAATGCCAGTTTACAGTCTGTACTATTGCTCTACTGCAGTCTGTTCTACTGCATGTCTATAGTGTTTTCTAATACTCATCTACGGTCTGTTCTACTGCACGTCTACAGTCTGTTTTAATAAATGTCTACAGTCTGTATTACTGCACCTTTACAGTCTGTTGTAAAGCATTTCTAGTATTGTTTTCTAATACTCATATACAGACTGTTCTAATGCTTGTCTGCAGTCTTCACTACTCCACCTCTACAGTTTGTTCTACTTCTCCTCTACAGTCTCTTCTACTGCAGGTCTACAGTCTGTTCTACTGCAAGTCTACAGTCTCTTCTACTGCACATCTACAGACTGTTCTACTGCATGTCTACAGTCTTTTCTAATGCCAGTTTACTACTCTACTGCAGTCTATTCTAATGCACGTCTACAGTCTGTTTTAGTGCACATTTACAATCTTTTCTAATTGTCAGTCTGTTCTACTGGACATTTACAGTCTGTTCTAAACCTCATCTACAGTCTGTTCTAAAGCCAATCTAGAGTCTGTACTAATGCTGCTCTGAAGTCTTTTCAACTGCACTTCTACATTCTGTTCTACAGCACGACTATAGTCTGTTTTAATAGACGTCTACAGTCTTTTCTAATGCACTTCTACAGTCTGTTCTACTGACGTCTCCAGTCTGTTCTAATAATTGTCTAGAGTCTAGTCTGTTCTACTGCACGTCTACAGTCTGTTCTAAAGCATCTCTACAGTCTTTTCTAATGCTCGTGTAAAGTCTCAACTACTGCACCTCTACGATCTATTCTTCTGCACATCGTCAGTCTGTTCTACTGCACATCTACAGTCTGTTCTAATGCACATCTACAGTCTGTTCTAATGCACATCTATAGTCTGTTCTAATGCTCGTCCACAGTCTATTCTAATGCACATCTACTGTCTGTTCTAATGCAAGTCTATAGTCTGTACTACTGCTCATCTACGGTCTGTTCTAGTCTAGATCTACAGTGTGTTCTAATAAACGTCTACAATCTGTTCTACTGCACATCTACAGTCTGTACTACTGCACTTCTACAGTCTTTTCTAATGCTCATCTACAGTCTGTATTACTGCACCTCTACAATCTGTTCTAAAGCATGTCTAGAGTGTTTTCTAATATTCATATAGAGTCTGTTCTAAAGCTCGTCTTTAGTCTGAACTACTGCACCTCTACAGTCTGTTCTAAAGCATGTCTACAGTGTTTTTAATACTCATATACAGTCTGTTCTTATTCTCGTCTACAGTCTGTACTACTGAATCTCTACAGTCTATTCTTTTGCATATTGTCAGTCTGTTCTACTGGGCGTTTACAGTCTGTTCTAATGCTTGTCTACAGTCAGTTTTAAATCCAATCTAGAGTATGTACTACTGCTGCTCTAAAGTCTGTTCAACTGCATGTCAACAGTCTTTTCAATCGCACCTGTACAGTCTGTTTTAATGCCAGTTTACAATCTGTACTACTGCTCTACTACAGTCTCTTCCACTGCATGTCTACAGTCTGTTTTACTGCACATCTACAATCTGTTCTAATGTACATCTACTGTCTGTTCTAATGCAAGTCTATAGTCTGTCCTACTGCTCGTCTAGAGTCTGTTCTATTGCACATCTACCGTCTGTACTACTGCACTTCTACAGTCTGTTCTAATGCTCGTCTACAGTCTGTATTACTCCACCTCTATAGTCTCTTCTAAAGCATGTCTAGAGTTTTTCTAATACTCATATACAGTCTGTTCTAATGCTCGTCTACAGTCTGAAGTACTGCACCTCTACAGTCTGTTCTAAAGCATGTCTACAGTGTTTTTTATAATACTCATATACAGTCTGTTCTAATGCAAGTCTATAGTCTGTACTACTGTTCATCTACAGTCTGTTTTACTGCACGTCTACAGTCTGTTCTGATAAACGTCTACAGTCTGTTCTACTACACATCTACAGTCTCTACTACTGCACTTATGAAGTCTGTTCTAATGCACATCTACAGTCTGTTCTAATCCATGTCTATAGTCTGTACTACTGCTCATATACGGTCTGTTCTAGTGCAGGTCTACAGTCTGTTCTAATAAACGTCTACAATCTGTTCTACTGCACATCTACAGTCTGTACTACTGCACTTCTACAGTCTTTTCTAATGCTCATCTACAGGCTGTATTATTGCACCTCTACATTCTGTTCTAAAGCATGTCTAGAGTGTTTTCTAATACTCATATACAGTCTGTTCTAATGCTCGTCTACAGTCTGAACTACTGCACTTCTACAATCTGTTCTAAAGCATGTCTAGAGTGTTTTCTAATACTCATATAGAGTCTGTTCTAATGCTCGTCTACAGTCTGTTCAACTGCACCTCTACAGTATGTTCTAATGCCAGATTAAAGTCTGTACTACTGCTCTATTACAGTCTTTTCCACTAAAGTCTGTTTTACTGCACATCTACAATCTGTTCTAAAAATGTCTACAGTCTGATCTACTGCACATCTACAGTTTGTACTACTGCACTTCTACAGTCTGTTCTAATGCTTGTCTACAGTCTGTATTTCTGCAACCTCTACAGTCTCTTCTAAAGCATGTCTAGAGTATTTTCTAATACTCATAAATAGTCTGTTCTAATGCTCATTTACAGTCTGAACTACTGCACCTCTACAGTCTGTTCTAAAGAATGTCTACATTTTTGTCTAATACTCATATACATTCTGTTTGTAATGCAAGTCTATAGTCTGTACTACTGCTTATCTACGGTCTCTTTAAGTGCAGGTCTACAGTCTGTTCTAATAAACGTCTACAGTCTGTTCTACTGCACATCTACAGTCTGTTCTAATGCTTGTCTACAGTCTGTATTTCTGCAACCTCTACAGTCTCTTCTAAAGCATGTCTAGAGTATTTTCTAATACTCATAAATAGTCTGTTCTAATGCTCATTTACAGTCTGAACTACTGTGCCTCTACAGTCTGTTCTAAAGAATGTCTACATTTTTGTCTAATACTCATATACAATCTGTTCTAATGCAAGTCTATAGTCTGTACTACTGCTCATCTACAGTCTGTTCTACTGCACATCTACAGTCTGTTCTGATAAACGTCTACAGTCTGTTCTACTGCACATCTACAGTCTGTTCTAATGCACATCTACAGTCTGTTCTAATGCACATCTACAGTCTGTTCTAGTGCAGGTCTACAGTCTGTTCTAATATACGTCTACAGTCTGTTCTACTGCACATCTACAGTCTGTTCTGATAAACGTCTACAGTCTCTACTACTGCACATCTACAGTCTGTTCTAATGCACATCTACTGTCTGTTCTAATGCAAGTCTATAGTCTGTACTACTGCTCATCTACGGTCTGTTCTAGTCTAGATCTACAGTGTGTTCTATTAAACGTCTACAATCTGTTCTACTGCACATCTACAGTCTGTACTACTGCACTTCTACAGTCTTTTCTAATGCTCATCTACAGTCTGTATTACTGCACCTCTACAGTCTGTTCTAAAGCATGTCTAGAGTGTTTTCTAATATTCATATAGAGTCTGTTCTAAAGCATGTCTACAGTGTTTTTAATACTCATATACAGTCTGTTCTTATTCTCGTCTACAGTCTATACTACTGAATCTCTACAATCTATTCTTTTGCATATTGTCAGTCTGTTCTACTGGACGTTTACAGTCTGTTCTAATGCTTGTCTACAGTCAGTTTTAAATCCAATCTAGAGTATGTACTACTGCTGCTCTGAAGTCTTTTCAACTGCATGTCAACAGTCTGTTCAATCGCACCTGTACAGTCTGTTTTAATGCCAGTTTACAATCTGTACTACTGCTCTACTACAGTCTCTTCCACTGCACGTCTAACGTCTGTTTTACTGCACATCTACAGTCTGTTCTAATGTACATCTACTGTCTGTTCTAATGCAAGTCTATAGTCTGTCCTACTGCTCGTCTACAGTCTGTTCTATTGCACATCTTCTGTCTGTACTACTGCACTTCTACAGTCTGTTCTAATGCTCGTCTACAGTCTGTATTACTCCACCTCTATAGTCTCTGTTCTAAAGCATGTCTAGAGTGTTTTCTAATACTCATATACAGTCTGTTCTAAAGCATGTCTACAGTGTTTTTAATACTCATATACAGTCTGTTCTTATTCTCGTCTACAGTCTATACTACTGAATCTCTACAATCTATTCTTTTGCATATTGTCAGTCTGTTCTACTGGGCGTTTACAGTCTGTTCTAATGCTTGTCTACAGTCAGTTTTAAATCCAATCTAGAGTATGTACTACTGCTGCTCTGAAGTCTTTTCAACTGCATGTCAACAGTCTGTTCAATCGCACCTGTACAGTCTGTTTTAATGCCAGTTTACAATCTGTACTACTGCTCTACTACAGTCTCTTCCACTGCACGTCTAACGTCTGTTTTACTGCACATCTACAGTCTGTTCTAATGTACATCTACTGTCTGTTCTAATGCAAGTCTATAGTCTGTCCTACTGCTCGTCTACAGTCTGTTCTATTGCACATCTTCTGTCTGTACTACTGCACATCTACAGTCTGTTCTAATGCTCGTCTACAGTCTGTATACTGCACCTCTACAGTCTGTTCTAAAGCATGTCTAGAGTTTTTCTAATACTCATATACAGTCTGTTCTAATGCTCGTCTACAGTCTGAACTACTGCACCTCTACAGTCTGTTCTACTACACGTCTACAGTCTGTTCTGATAAACGTCTACAGTCTGTTCTACTACACATCTACAGTCTCTACTACTGCACTTCTAAAGTCTGTTCTAATGCACATCTACAGTCTGTTTTAATCCATGTCTATAGTCTGTACTACTGCTCATATACGGTCTGTTCTAGTGCAGGTCTACAGTCTGTTCTAATAAACGTCTACAGCCTGTTCTACTGCACATTTACAATCTCTTCTACTGCACTTCTACAGTCTTTCTAATGCTCGTCTACAGTCTGTATTATTGCACCTCTACAGTCTGTTCTAAAGCATGTCTAGAGTGTTTTCTAATATTCATATACAGTCTGTTCTAATGCTCGTCTACAGTCTGAACTACTGCACCTCTACAATCTGTTCTAAAGCATGTCTAGAGTGTTTTCTAATACTCATATAGAGTCTTTTCTAATGCTCGTATACAGTCTGTTCAACTGCACCTCTACAGTCTGTTCAAATGTCAGATTAAAGTCTGTACTACTGCTCTATTACAGTCTCTTCCACTAAATTCTGTTTTACTGCACATCTACAATCTGTTCTAATGTACATCTACTGTCTGTTCTAATGAAAGTCTACAGTCTGTACTACTGCCCATCTACAGTCTGTTCTACTGCACGTCTACAGTCATTTCTAAAAAATGTCTACAGTCTGTTCTACTGCACATCTACAGTCTGTTCTAATGCACAGCTACAGTCTGTCTAAATGCAAGTCTACAGTCTGTACTACTGCACCTCTACAGTCTGTTCTAAATCATGTCTACGGTCTTTTCTAATACTCATGTACAGTCTGTTCTAATGCTCGTGTAAAGTCTCAACTACTAAAGCCTCTACAGTCTATTCTTCTGCACATCGTCAGTCTGTTCTACTACACATCTACAGTCTGTTCTAATGCATCTACAGTCTGTTCTAATGCACTTCTATAATCTGTTCTAATGCTCATCCACAGTCTGTTCTAATGCAGGTCTTTAGTCTGTACTACTGCACATGTTCTACTATGTTGTTCTACTGTTCTGTTCTACTCGCGTCTACAGTCTATTATAATGTTCGTCTACAGTCTGTTCAACTGCACGTCTACAGTCATTTCAACTGCACCTCAACAGTCTGTTCTAATTCCAGTTTACAGTCTGTACCTCTGCTCTACTGCAGTCTGTTCTACTGCACATCTACAGTCTGTTTTACTGCACATCTACAGTCTGTTCCAATGCACATCTACAGTCTGTTCTAATGCAAGTCTACAGTCTGTACTACTGCTCATCTACAGTCTGTTCTACTGCACGTCTACAGTATGTTCTAATGCCAGTTAACAGTCTGTACTACTGCTCTACTAAAGTCTGTTCTAATGAACATCTACAGTCTGTACTATATAATAGTCTGTATTACTGCACCTCTACAATATGTTCTAAAGCATGTCTAGAGTGTTTTTAATACTGGTATAGAGTCTGTTCTAATGCTCGTCTACAGTCTGAACTACTGCACCTCTACAGTCTTTTCTAAAGTATGTCTAGAGTGTTTTCTAATTCTCATATACAGTCTGTTCTAATGCTCGTCTACAGTATGTACTGCTGCATCTCTACAGTATATTCTTCTGCACATTGTCAGTCTGTTCTACTCGACGTTTACAGTTAGTTCTAATGCTCGTCTACAGTCAGTTCTACAGTTTGTTCTAATGCAAGTTTCTAGTCTGTTTTACTGCTCATCTATGGTCTGTTCTTTTGCACGTCTACAGTCTGTTCTGATAAACGTCTACAGTCTGTTCTACTGCACATCTACAGTCTGTTCTATGCACATCTACTGTCTGTTCTAATGCAAGTCTACAGTTTGTACTACTGCTCATCTACAGTCTGTTCTACTGCACTTCTACAGTCTGTTCTGATAAACTTCTACAGTCTGTTTTACTACACATCTACAGTCTCTACTACTGCACTTCTAAAGTCTGTTCTAATGTATATCTTCAGTCTGTTCTAATTAAAGTCTATAGTCTGTACTACTGCTCATCTAAGGTCTGTTCTAGTGCAGGTCTACAGTCTGTTCTAATAAACGTCTACAGTCTGTTCTACTGCACATCTATAGTTTGATCTAATGCACATCTAAAGTCTTTTCTAATACAAGTCTACAGTCTGTACTACTGCTCATTTACAGTCTGTTCTACTGCCACGTCTACAGTCTGTTCTGATAAACGTCTACAGTCTGTTCTACTACACATCTACAGTCTCTATTACTGCACTTCTAAAGTCTGTTCTAATGCACATCTACAGTCTATTCTACTGCTCGTCTAGAGTCTGTACTACTGCATCTCTACAGTCTATTCTTCTGCACATTGTTAGTCTGTTCTACTGGACGTTTACAGTCTGTTCTAATGCTCGTTTACAGTCATTTCTACAGTCTATTCTAATGTAAATCTATAGTTTCTTTTACTGCTCATCTACGATCTGTTCTTTTGCAGGTCTACAGTCTGTTCTTACAAACATCTAACGTCTGTTCTACTGCACATCTACAGTCTGTTCTAATGCACATCTACAGTCTGTTCTAATGCTAGTCTACAGTCAGTACGACTGCTCATCTACAGTCTGTTCTAAAGCATGTCTAGAGTGTATTCTAATACTGGTATACAGTCTGTTCTAATGCTCGTCAACATTCTGAAATACTGCACCTTTTACAATCTGTTCTAAAGCATGTCTAGAGTGTTTTCTAATACTCATATAGAGTCTGTTCTAATGCTCGTCCACAGTCTGAACTACTGCACCTCTACAGTCTATTCTTCTGCACATTGTCAGTCTGTTCTACTGCACGTTTACAGTCTTTTCTACTGCGCATCTAGAGTCTCTTCTAATGCAGGTCTACAGTCTATACTACTGCACATCTACAATCTGTTCTATTGCTTGTCTACAGTCTGTTCTAATCCCCAATAAAAGTCTTTACTGTTCTACCTCTACAGTCTGTTCTACTGCATGGCTACAGTCTGTTCTAATAATTGTCTACAGTCTCTTCTACTGCACATCTAAAGTCTGTTCTAATGCACGTCATTAGTCTGTTCAAATGTTCTCCACAATCTGTTCTAATGCAGTCCGTACGACCACACATCTATAGTCTGTTCTATTGCTCGAATATCGTCTGTTCTATTGCCCAATAACAGTATTTACTACTCGACCTCTACAGTTTGTTCTACTGTTCCTCTACAGTCTGTTCTAATGCCATTTTACTGTCTGTACTACTGCTCTACAGTCTGTTCTACTGCATGTCTACAGTCTGTTTTACTGCACATCTACAGTCTGTTCTACTGCATATCTACAGTTTCTACTACTGCACTTCTAAAGTCTGTTCTAATGCACATCTACAGTCTATTCTACTGCAGGTCTACAGTCTGTACTACTGCACCTCTACAGTCTGTTCTAAAGCATGTCTAGAGTGTTTTCTAATACTCATATACAGTCTATTCTAATAATCGTCTACAGTCTGTACTAATGCACCTCTAAAGTCTATTCTTCTGAAGCACTGTGAGTCTGTTCTACTGCAAGTCTACAGTCTGTTCTAATAATTTTCTACAGTCCGTTCTACTGCACGTCTACAGTCTTTTCTAATAATTATCGACATTCTGTACTACTGCACCTTAAAGTCTTTTCTACTGCGCATCTACAATCTGTTCTAATACACGTCTATAGTCTGTTCAAATGCTCATCCACAGTCTGTTCTAATGCAATCTGTACGACCAGACATCTATTGTTCCTTTCTATTGCTTGAATATAGTCTGTTTTAATGCCCAATAACAGTCTTTACTACTCCAGCTCTACTGTTTGTTCTACTGATCCTCTACAGTATGTTCTACTGCATGTCTACAGTCTGTTCTAATGCACAGCTACAGTCTGTTCAACTAGAGGTCTACAGTCTGTTCTACTGCATGACTATACTCATTTTTAATAAACGTCTACAGTCTCTTCTACTAGACGTCTACAGTCTGTTCTAATAATTGTCAAGATTCTGTACAACTGCACCTCTACAGTCTCTTCTACTGCACATCTACAGTCTGTTTTAATGGTCCTCTATGATTGTGTATAGTCAGTTCTAAAGCCATTCTACAGTCTGTACTACTGCTGCTCTACAGTCTGTTCAACTGCACCTCCATAGTCTGTTACTATGCAAGTCTACATTCTAATCTACTTTTCGTTTACACTCTGTTGTACTGCACGACTATAGTCTCTTTTATTAAACGTCTACAGTCTGTTCTACTGCACATCTACAGTCTGTTCTATTTCAAGTCTACATTCTAAACTACTGTTCGGCTACAGTCTGTTCTACTGGACAACTAACCTAACCTAACAATGTGCAAAAGGATAGACTCTAGAGGTGCAGTAGTACATACTGTAGATGAGCAATAGAGCAGACTGTATATGAGTATTTGAAAACACTCTAGACATGCTTTAGAACAGACTGTAGATGTGCAGTAAAACAGACTCTAGACTTGCATTAGAACAGACAGTAGATGTACATTAGAACAAACTGTAGATGTGCAGTAAAACAGACGTGCTGTAGACGTGCAGTGGAAGAGACTGCAGTAGAGCAGTAGTACAGACTGTAAACTGGCTTTAGAACTGACTGTAGACGAGCATTAGAACAGACTATAAACGTCAGTAGAACCGACTGACAATATGCAGAAGAAAAGACTGTAGAGATGCAGTAGTACAGACTGTAGACGAACATTTGCACAGACTCTATATGAGTATTAGAAAACAGTCTAGACATGCTTTAGAACAGATTGTAGAGGTGCAGTAGTTCAGACTATAGGCGAGCATTAGAACAGACTGTAATTGTGCAGTAGAAGAGACTGTAGAGGTGAAGTAGTACAGAATGTCGACAATTATTAGAAAAGACTGACAATGCTTCAGAAGAATAGACTTTAGAGATGCATTAGTACAGACTGTAAAAAGTATTAGAACAGACTGTATATGAGTATTAGAATAGATTGTAGACATGCTTTAGAAGAGACTGTAGAGGTGCAGTAGTACAGACTGTAGACAAACAGTAGTACAGATTATAGACTTGCATTAGAACAGACTGTAGATGTGCATTAGAATAGACTGTAGACGTACAATAGAAGTGACTGTAGAGGTGCAGTTGAACAGACTGTAGACGTGCAGTTGTACAGACTTCAGAGCAGCAGTCGTGCAGACTTTAGATTTGCTTTAGAACAGATTGTAGGCGAGCATTACAACAGACTGTAAAGCGTGCAGTAGAAGAGACTGACAATGTGCAGAAGAATAGACTCTAGAGGTGCAGTAGTACAGACTGTATATTTGTATTAGAAAACACTCTAAACATGCTTTAGAACAAACTGTAGATGTGCAGTAAAACAGACTATAGACATGCAGTAGAAGAGACTGCAGTAGAGCAATAGTACAGACTGTAAACTGGCATTAGAAGAGACTGTAGAAGTGCAGTAGTACAGACTGTAGATGTGCAGTAGTACAGACTGTAGACGTTTATTAGATCAGACTGTAGACCTGCAGTAGAACAGACCGTAGATGAGCATTAGAATAGACTTTAGAAGTGCAGTAGTAAAGACTGTAGATGTACAGTAGAACATACTATAGACGTTTATAAGAAAAGACTGTACACATGCAGTAGAACAGACTGTAGATGAGCACATCTACAGTCTCTACTACTGCACTTCTAAAGTCTGTTCTAATGCACATCTACAGTCTGTTTTAATCCATGTCTATAGTCTGTACTACTGCTCATATACGGTCTGTTCTAGTGCAGGTCGACAGTCTGTTCTAATAAACGTCTACAGCCTGTTCTACTGCACATTTACAATCTCTTCTACTGCACTTCTACAGTCTTTTCTAATGCTCGTCTACAGTCTGTATTATTGCACCTCTACAGTCTGTTCTAAAGCATGTCTAGAGTGTTTTCTAATACTTATATACAGTCTGTTCTAATGCTCGTCTACAGTCTGAACTACTGCACCTCTACAATCTGTTCTAAAGCATGTCTAGAGTGTTTTCTAATACTCATATAGAGTCTTTTCTAATGCTCGTATACAGTCTGTTCAACTGCACCTCTACAGTCTGTTCAAATGTCAGATTAAAGTCTGTACTACTGCTCTATTACAGTCTCTTCCACTAAATTCTGTTTTACTGCACATCTACAATCTGTTCTAATGTACATCTACTGTCTGTTCTAATGAAAGTCTACAGTCTGTACTACTGCCCATCTACAGTCTGTTCTACTGCACGTCTACAGTCATTTCTAAAAAATGTCTACAGTCTGTTCTACTGCACATCTACAGTCTGTTCTAATGCACAGCTACAGTCTGTTAAACTGCAAGTCTACAGTCTGTACTACTGCACCTCTACAGTCTGTTCTAAATCATGTCTACGGTCTTTTCTAATACTCATGTACAGTCTGTTCTAATGCTCGTGTAAAGTCTCAACTACTAAAGCCTTACAGTCTATTCTTCTGCACATCGTCAGTCTGTTCTACTACACATCTACAGTCTGTTCTAATGGACATCTACAGTCTGTTCTAATGCACTTCTATAATCTGTTCTAATGCTCATCCACAGTCTGTTCTAATGCAGGTCTTTAGTCTGTACTACTGCACATGTTCTACTATGTTGTTCTACTGTTCTGTTCTACTCGACGTCTACAGTCTATTATAATGTTCGTCTACAGTCTGTTCAACTGCACCGTCTACAGTCATTTCAACTGCACCTCAACAGTCTGTTCTAATTCCAGTTTACAGTCTGTACCTCTGCTCTACTGCAGTCTGTTCTACTGCACATCTACAGTCTGTTTTACTGCACATCTACAGTCTGTTCAATGCACATCTACAGTCTGTTCTAATGCAAGTCTACAGTCTGTACTACTGCTCATCTACAGTCTGTTCTACTGCACGTCTACAGTATGTTCTAATGCCAGTTAACAGTCTGTACTACTGCTCTACTAAAGTCTGTTCTAATGAACATCTACAGTCTGTACTATATAATAGTCTGTATTACTGCACCTCTACAATATGTTCTAAAGCATGTCTAGAGTGTTTTTAATACTGGTATAGAGTCTGTTCTAATCCTCGTCTACAGTCTGAACTACTGCACTTCTACAGTCTTTTCTAAAGTATGTCTAGAGTGTTTTCTAATTCTCATATACAGTCTGTTCTAATGCTCGTCTACAGTATGTACTGCTGCATCTCTACAGTATATTCTTCTGCACATTGTCAGTCTGTTCTACTCGCGTTTACAGTTAGTTCTAATGCTCGTCTACAGTCAGTTCTACAGTTTGTTCTAATGCAAGTTTCTAGTCTGTTTTACTGCTCATCTATGGTCTGTTCTTTTGCACGTCTACAGTCTGTTCTGATAAACGTCTACAGTCTGTTCTACTGCACATCTACAGTCTGTTCTATAGCACATCTACTGTCTGTTCTAATGCAAGTCTACAGTTTGTACTACTGCTCATCTACAGTCTGTTCTACTGCACTTCTACAGTCTGTTCTGATAAACTTCTACAGTCTGTTTTACTACACATCTACAGTCTCTACTACTGCACTTCTAAAGTCTGTTCTAATGTATATCTTCAGTCTGTTCTAATTAAAGTCTATAGTCTGTACTACTGCTCATCTAAGGTCTGTTCTAGTGCAGGTCTACAGTCT
Source organism: Neodontobutis hainanensis (assembly GCA_024349245.1). Lineage (NCBI taxonomy): Eukaryota > Metazoa > Chordata > Actinopteri > Gobiiformes > Odontobutidae > Neodontobutis > Neodontobutis hainanensis. The sequence goes on from JALDNG010001415.1 coordinate 13,308, forward strand.
GTTCTAATAAACGTCTACAGTCTGTTCTACTGCACATCTATAGTTTGATCTAATGCACATCTAAAGTCTTTTCTAATACAAGTCTACAGTCTGTACTACTGCTCATTTACAGTCTGTTCTACTGCACGTCTACAGTCTGTTCTGATAAACGTCTACAGTCTGTTCTACTACACATCTACAGTCTCTATTACTGCACTTCTAAAGTCTGTTCTAATGCACATCTACAGTCTATTCTACTGCTCGTCTAGAGTCTGTACTACTGCATCTCTACAGTCTATTCTTCTGCACATTGTTAGTCTGTTCTACTGGGCGTTTACAGTCTGTTCTAATGCTCGTTTACAGTCATTTCTACAGTCTATTCTAATGTAAATCTATAGTTTCTTTTACTGCTCATCTACGATCTGTTCTTTTGCAGGTCTACAGTCTGTTCTTACAAACATCTAACGTCTGTTCTACTGCACATCTACAGTCTGTTCTAATGCACATCTACAGTCTGTTCTAATGCTAGTCTACAGTCAGTACGACTGCTCATCTACAGTCTGTTCTAAAGCATGTCTAGAGTGTATTCTAATACTCATATACAGTCTGTTCTAATGCTCGTCAACATTCTGAAATACTGCACCTTTTACAATCTGTTCTAAAGCATGTCTAGAGTGTTTTCTAATACTCATATAGAGTCTGTTCTAATGCTCGTCCACAGTCTGAACTACTGCACCTCTACAGTCTATTCTTCTGCACATTGTCAGTCTGTTCTACTGCACGTTTACAGTCTTTTCTACTGCGCATCTAGAGTCTCTTCTAATGCAGGTCTACAGTCTATACTACTGCACATCTACAATCTGTTCTATTGCTTGTCTACAGTCTGTTCTAATCCCCAATAAAAGTCTTTACTGTTCTACCTCTACAGTCTGTTCTACTGCATGGCTACAGTCTGTTCTAATAATTGTCTACAGTCTCTTCTACTGCACATCTAAAGTCTGTTCTAATGCACGTCATTAGTCTGTTCAAATGTTCGTCCACAATCTGTTCTAATGCAGTCCGGACGACCACACATCTATAGTCTGTTCTATTGCTCGAATATCGTCTGTTCTATTGCCCAATAACAGTATTTACTACTCGACCTCTACAGTTTGTTCTACTGTTCCTCTACAGTCTGTTCTAATGCCATTTTACTGTCTGTACTACTGCTCTACCGCAGTCTGTTCTACTGCATGTCTACAGTCTGTTTTACTGCACATCTACAGTCTGTTCTACTGCATATCTACAGTTTCTACTACTGCACTTCTAAAGTCTGTTCTAATGCACATCTACAGTCTATTCTACTGCAGGTCTACAGTCTGTACTACTGCACCTCTACAGTCTGTTCTAAAGCATGTCTAGAGTGTTTTCTAATACTCATATACAGTCTATTCTAATAATCGTCTACAGTCTGTACTAATGCACCTCTAAAGTCTATTCTTCTGAAGCACTGTGAGTCTGTTCTACTGCAAGTCTACAGTCTGTTCTAATAATTTTCTACAGTCCGTTCTACTGCACGTCTACAGTCTTTTCTAATAATTATCGACATTCTGTACTACTGCACCTTACAGTCTTTTCTACTGCGCATCTACAATCTGTTCTAATACACGTCTATAGTCTGTTCAAATGCTCATCCACAGTCTGTTCTAATGCAATCTGTAGACCAGACATCTATTGTTCCTTTCTATTGCTTGAATATAGTCTGTTTTAATGCCCAATAACAGTCTTTACTACTCCAGCTCTACTGTTTGTTCTACTGATCCTCTACAGTATGTTCTACTGCATGTCTACAGTCTGTTCTAATGCACAGCTACAGTCTGTTCAACTAGAGGTCTACAGTCTGTTCTACTGCATGACTATACTCATTTTTAATAACGTCTACAGTCTCTTCTACTAGGCGTCTACAGTCTGTTCTAATAATTGTCAAGATTCTGTACAACTGCACCTCTACAGTCTCTTCTACTGCACATCTACAGTCTGTTTTAATGGTCCTCTATGATTGTGTATAGTCAGTTCTAAAGCCATTCTACAGTCTGTACTACTGCTGCTCTACAGTCTGTTCAACTGCACCTCCATAGTCTGTTCTTATGCAAGTCTACATTCTAATCTACTTTTCGTTTACACTCTGTTGTACTGCACGACTATAGTCTCTTTTATTAGCGTCTACAGTCTGTTCTACTGCACATCTACAGTCTGTTCTATTTCAAGTCTACATTCTAAACTACTGTTCGGCTACAGTCTGTTCTACTGGACAACTAACCTAACCTAACAATGTGCAAAAGGATAGACTCTAGAGGTGCAGTAGTACATACTGTAGATGAGCAATAGAGCAGACTGTATATGAGTATTTGAAAACACTCTAGACATGCTTTAGAACAGACTGTAGATGTGCAGTAAAACAGACTCTAGACTTGCATTAGAACAGACAGTAGATGTACATTAGAACAAACTGTAGATGTGCAGTAAAACAGACGTGCTGTAGGCGTGCAGTGGAAGAGACTGCAGTAGAGCAGTAGTACAGACTGTAAACTGGCTTTAGAACTGACTGTGAACGAGCATTAGAACAGACTATAACGTCCAGTAGAACAGACTGACAATATGCAGAAGAAAAGACTGTAGAGATGCAGTAGTACAGACTGTAGACTGAACATTTGCACAGACTCTATATGAGTATTAGAAAACAGTCTAGACATGCTTTAGAACAGATTGTAGAGGTGCAGTAGTTCAGACTATAGACGAGCATTAGAACAGACTGTAATTGTGCAGTAGAAGAGACTGTAGAGGTGAAGTAGTACAGAATGTCGACAATTATTAGAAAAGACTGACAATGCTTCAGAAGAATAGACTTTAGAGATGCATTAGTACAGACTGTAAAAAGTATTAGAACAGACTGTATGAGTATTAGAATAGATTGTAGACATGCTTTAGAAGAGACTGTAGAGGTGCAGTAGTACAGACTGTAGACAAACAGTAGTACAGATTATAGACTTGCATTAGAACAGACTGTAGATGTGCATTAGAATAGACTGTAGACGTACAATAGAAGTGACTGTAGAGGTGCAGTTGAACAGACTGTAGGCGTGCAGTTGTACAGACTTCAGAGCAGCAGTCGTACAGACTTTAGATTTGCTTTAGAACAGATTGTAGGCGAGCATTACAACAGACTGTAAACGTACAGTAGAAGAGACTGACAATGTGCAGAAGAATAGACTCTAGAGGTGCAGTAGTACAGACTGTATATTTGTATTAGAAAACACTCTAAACATGCTTTAGAACAAACTGTAGATGTGCAGTAAAACAGACTATAGACATGCAGTAGAAGAGACTGCAGTAGAGCAATAGTACAGACTGTAAACTGGCATTAGAAGAGACTGTAGAAGTGCAGTAGTACAGACTGTAGATGTGCAGTAGTACAGACTGTAGACGTTATTAGATCAGACTGTAGACCTGCAGTAGAACAGACCGTAGATGAGCATTAGAATAGACTTTAGAAGTGCAGTAGTAAAGACTGTAGATGTACAGTAGAACATACTATAGACGTTTATAAGAAAAGACTGTACACATGCAGTAGAACAGACTGTAGATGAGCAAGTACAAACTGCAGAGCAGCAGTAGTAAAGACTCTAGACTAGCAATAGAACAGACTGTAGACCTGCACTAGAACAGAATGTAGAGGAGAAGTAGAACAAACTGTAGAGGTGGAGTAGTAAAGACTTTTATTGGGCATTAGAACAGACTGTATTCGAGCAATAGAACAGACTATAGATGTGCATTACAACAGAATGCATTAGAACAGACTGTGGGCGAGTATTGGAACAGACTATAGGACGAGTTTTAGAACAGACTGTAAATGTCCAGTAAAACAGACTAACGATGCTGCAGAAGAATAGAATTTAAAAGTCCGTTAGTAGAGACTGTAGACGAGTATTAGAACAGACTGTATATGAGTATTAGAATAGACTGTAGACATGCTTTAGAACAGACTGTAGAGGTGCAGTAGTACAGACTGTACACGAAAGGTAGTACAGACTGTTGACTTGCATTTGAACAGACTGTAGATGTACATTAGAACAGAATGTAGACATACAATAAAACAGACGTAGAGGTGCAGTTGAACAGACTATAGACATGCAGTTGAACAGACTTCACAGCAGCAGTAGAACAGACTCTAGACTGGCTTTAGAACAGACTGTAGACAAGCTTTAGAAATGACTGTAAGCGTCCAGTAGAACAGACTGACAATGTGCGGAAGAAAAGACTCTAGAGGTGCTGTAGTACAGACTGTAGGTGAGCATTAGAACAGACTGTATATGAGTTTTACAAAACACTGTAGACATGCTTTAGAACAAACTGAAGAGGTGCAGTTGGGTAGACGAGCATTAGAACAGACTGTATATGAGTATTAGAAAACACTCTAGACATTCTTTAGAACAGACTGTAGAGGTGCAGTAATACAGACTGTAAACGAGCTATAGAACAGACTGTAGAAGTGCAGTAGTATAGACTGTAGATGAGCAGTAGAAAAGACTATACGTTTATTAGAACAGACTGTAGAAGTGCAGTAGAACAGACTGTAGACAAGCAGTGGTACAGACTCTAGACTTGCATTAGAACAGACTTTAGATGTGCATTAGAACAGACTGTAGATGTTCAGTAAAACAGAATGTAGACATGCAGTAGAACAGACTGCAGTACAGCAATAGTACAGACTGTAAACTGGCATTAGAACAGACTGTAGAGCTCCAGTTGAACATTCTGTAGACTTGCAGTTGAACAAACTTCAGAGCAGCAGTAGTACAGACTCTAGATTTGGCTTTAGAACTGACTGTAGACGAGCATTAGAGCAGACTGTAAACGTCCAGTAGAACAGACTGACAATGTGCAGAAGAACAGACTGTAGAGGTGCAGTAGTACAGAATGTAGGCGAGCATTAGAACAGACTGTATTTGAGTATTAGAAAACACTGTAGGCATGCTTTAGAACAGACTATAGAGGTGCAGAAGTTCAGACTGTAGATGACCATTAGAACAGACTGTATATAAGTTTTAGAAAACACTCTAGACATGCTTTACAACAGACTGTAGAGGTGCAGTAATACAGACTGTAGACGAGCATTAAAAAGACTGTAGAAGTGCAGTAGTACAGACTGTAAATGTGCAGAACAGACTGTAGACGTTTATTAAAACAGATTGTAGACGTGCAGTAGAACAGACCGTAGATGAGCGGTAGTACAGAATGTAGACTTGCATTAGAACAGACTGTAGATGTGCATTAGAACAGACTGTAGATGTGCAGTAAAACAGACTGTAGACATGCAGTAGAACAGACTGCAGTAGAGCAATAGTACAGATTGTAAACTGGCATTAGAACAGACTGTAGAGGTGCAGTTGAAAAGACTGTAGACTTGCAGTTAAACAGACTGTAGACAAGCAGTAGTATATACTGTAGACTTGCATTAGAACAGACTGTAGATGTGTATTAGAACAGACTGTAGACATACAATAGAAGAACCTGTAGAGATGCAGTTTAGCAGACTGTAGACATGCAGTTGTACAGACTTCAGTGCAGCAGCAGTACAGACTCTAGATTGGCTTTAGAACAGACTGTAGACGATCATTAGAACAGAATGTATTTAAGTATTAGAAAACACTGTAGACATGCTTTAGAACAGACAGTAGAGGTGCAGTTGTACAGACTGTAGATGAGCATTAGAACAGAATGTATTTAAGTATTAGAAAACACAGTAGACATGCTTTAGAACAGACAGTAGAGGTGCAGTTGTACAGACTGTAGATGTGCAGTAGAACAGACTGTAGACGTGCAGTAGAACAGACTATAAATGAGCATTAGAATAGACTTTAGAAGTGCAGTAGTACAGACTGTAGAAGTGCAGTAGAACAGACTATAGATGAGCAGTAGTACAGACTGTAGACTTGCATTAGAACAGACTGTAGACATGCATTAGAACAGACTATAGATGTGCAGCAGAACAAACTGTAGATGTGCAGTAGAACAGACTGACGATGTGCAAAAGAATAGACTGTAGAGGGCAGTAGTTGAGACTTTACACGAGCATTAGAACAAACAGTACATGAGTATTAGAAAAGACTGTAGACATGTTTTAGAACAGACAGTAGAGTTCCAGTAGTACAGACTCTAGACGACAATTAGAACAAACTGTAGATATGCAGTAGAAGAGACTGTAAAGGTGCAGTAGTACAGAAAGTTAACAATTATTAAAAGAGACTGTAGGAGTGCAGTAAAACAGACTCTAAACAATAATTAGAACAGACTGTAGACATCCAGTAGAACAGACTGTAGATGTGCATTAGAGGAGACTGTAGACGTTTATTAAAAGAGACTATAGTCGTGCAGTAGAACAGACTGTAGTGGTGCAGTTGAACAGACTGTAGACGTGCAGTTAAACATACTTCAGAGCAGCAGTAGTACAGACTCTAGATTGGCTTTAGAACAGACTGTAGATGAGCATTAGAACAGACTGTAAACGTCCAGTAGAACAGACTGACAATGTGCAGAAGAATAGACTGTAGAGATGCAGTAGTACAGACTGTAGAAGCGCATTAGAACAGACTGTATATGAGTATTAGAAAATACTCTAGACATGCTTTAGAACAGATTGTAGAGGTGCAGTAGTTCAGACTATAGACAAGCATTAGAACAGACTGTAGATGTGCAGTAGAAGAGACTGTATAGGTGCAGTAGTACAGACTGTCGACAATTATTAGAAAAGACTATAGGCGTGCAGTAGAGCGGACTGTAAACAAGTATTAGAATAGACTATATATGAGTATTAGAATAGATTGTAGACATGCTTTAGAAGAGACTGTAGAGGTGCAGTAGTACAGACTGTAGAAGAGCAGTAGTACAGATTATAGACTTGCATTAGAACAGACAGTAGATGTGCATTAGAATAGACTGTAGACGTACAATAGAAGTGACTGTAGAGGTGCAGTTGAACAGACAGTAGACGTGCAGTAGAAGAGACTGTAGATGTGTAGTAATATATATATATTAAAGACCTGCAAAAAAACAGACTGCAATTTAACAGACTTCAGAGCAGCAGTAGTACAGACTCTAGATTGGCTTTAGAACAGACTGTAGACGAGCTTTAGAACAGACTGTAAATGTCCAGTAGAACAGATTGACAATTAGAACAGATTGTAGATGTGCAGTTAAACAGACTATAGACATGCAGTAGAACAGACTGTAGACTTGCATTAGAACATAATGTAGATGTGCATTAGAACAGACTATAGATGTGAGTAAAACAGACTGTAGACGTGCAGTAGAATAAACTGCAGTGGAGCAGTGGTACAGACTGTAAACTGGCATTAGAACAGACTGTAGACATGCAGTAGAACAGACTGTAGAGGTGCAGTTGTACAGACTATAGACGTGCAGTAGATCAGACTGTAGATGAGCAGTAGTACAGATTGTAGACTTGCATTAGAACAGACTGTAGATGTGCATTAGAACAGACTGTAGCTGTGCAGTAGTACAGAATGTTGATAATTATTAGAACAGAGAGTAGATGTGCAGTAGAACGGACTCTAGACAATTATTAGAACAGACTGTAGATGTCCATTAGAACAGATTGTAGATGTGCATTAGAACAGACTGTAGATGTGCATTAGAAGAGACTGTAGACAATTATTAAAACAGACAATAGTCGTGCAGTAGAACAGACTGTAGACAAGCAGTAGAACAGACTGTAGATGTGCAGTAGAACAAACTGTTGAGGTGCAGTAATACAGACTGCAAACGAGCATTATACAGACTGTAGAAGTGTAGTTGTACAGTGTTATAATAATTTTAATTTTAATGTTTATTGTTACTGGGACGTATAGTTCTCCTCAGGTCATGTCAAATTCATGTCATGCCCTTCGTGCTAATCCAAGCATTAAGTAGACATAACAGGACTGAGACATGGCTTGTCACGGACTTCTGCTCCTGGACCATTGTGAACGCCTCTCACCAGGGACGTCACTGTGTTGTATATAATCCCATGTTATGTTTACATCTTTAAGCAAACCTTCCGCTGTAATATTGTGCTGCTTTGCTTCTCCTTGCAAGGATTAATTTTTGGCCATTGCTTGTTAAATTATAATCGGTCTCCGTTTCTCTCTGGTTAAATATATGGATATAAAATATTCCTATAACATACAGACTGTAGATGTGCAGTAGAACAGAATGTAGACGTTTATTAGAACAGACTGTATACCTGCAGTAGAACAGACTGTAGAGGTGCAGTTGAACAGACTGTAGATGTGCATTAGAACAGACTGTAGATGTGCATTAGAAGAGACTGTAGACAATTATTAAAACAGACAATAGTTGTGCAGTAGAACAGACTGTAGACAAGCATTAGAAATTACTGTAAACGTCAGTAGAACAGACAATGTGCAGAAGAATAGACTCTAGAGGTGCATTACTACAGACTGTAGATGAGCATTAGAACATACTCTATATGAGTATTAGAAAACACTGTAGAAATGCTTTAGAACAGACTGTAGAGATGCAGTTGTATAGATTGTAGACAAGCATTAAAACAGACTGTAGAAGTGCAGTACTTCAGACTGTAGATGTGCAGTAGAAAAGACTATAGCGGTGCAGTAGTACAGAATGTCGACATTTATTATTGCCCTTCTACTGTCTCTTCTAATGCTCGTCTACTGTCTGTATTACTGCACCTCTACAGTCTGTACTAAAGCACATTTACAGTCTGTTCTAATGCTCGTCCACAGTCTATTCTTATGCAGGTCTTTAGTCTTTACTACTGCACATCTACAGTCTGTTCTAATGGACGCCTACATTCTGTTCTAATGCTCATCTACAGTCTGTTCTATTGTCGTCTACAGTCTTTTCTACTGCACATCAACAGTCTGTTCTAATGCTCGTCTAAAGTCTGTACAACTGCACCTCTACAGTCTGTTCTACTGCATGACTACAGTCTGATCTAATGCCATTTTACAGTCTGTACTATTGCTCTACTGCACTCTATTCTACTGCACGTCTACAGTCATTTTTACTGCACATCTACAATCTGTTCTAATTGTCAGTCTGTTCTACAATCTACAGTCTGTACTAATTCTGCTCTGAAGTCTGTTCAACTGCACGTCTACAGTCTGTTCAACTGCACCTCTACAGTCTGTACTACGGCACTTCTACAGTCTGTTCTAATGCTCGTCTACAGTCTGTATTACTGCACCTCTACAGTCTGTAATAAATGCATGTCTACATTTTTTTTTTAAACTAATATACAGTCTGTTCATTTGCTCATCTACAGTCTGTACTACTGCAGCTCTAGAGTCTATTCTTTTGCACATTGTCAGTTTGTTCTACGGGACGTTTACAGTCATTTCTATTGCTCGTTTAAAGTCTGTTCTAAGGTAATTCTAGAGTTTGTACTACTGCTGCTCTGATTTCTGTTCACCTGCACGTCTACAGTCTGTTTTACTGCATATCTACAATCTGTTCTAATTGTCAGTCTGTTCTACTGGACGTTTACAGCCTGTTCTAAAGCTCATCTACAGTCTGTTCTAAAGCCAATCTAGAGTCTGTACAACTGCTGCTCTGACATCAGTTCAAATGCACATCTATAGTCTGTTGAACTGGACGTCTACAGTCTGTTTTACTGCACATCTACAGTCTGTTCTAATGCACATCTACAGTCTGTTCCAATGCAAGTCTACAGTCTGTACTACTGCTCATCTACAGTCTGTCTTATTGCACATCTACAGTCTGTTCTGATAAACGTCTACAGTCTGTTCTACTACACATCTACAGTCTGTACAACTGCACCTCTACTGTCTGTTCTACTGGCTGTCTACAGTCTGTTCTAATGCCATTTTACAGTCTGTACTACTGCTCTACTGCACTTCTACAGTCTGTTCTACTGCACGACTATAGTCTGTATAAATAAATGTCTACAGTCTTTTCTAATGCACAACTACAGTGTGTTCTTGTGGAAGTCTACAGTCTGTTCTAATAATTGTCTAGAGTCTGTTCTACTGCACGCCTACAGTCTCTTCTAATAATAGTCAACATTCTGTACTACAGCACCTCTACAGTCTCTTCTACTGCACATCTACAGTTTGTTCTAGTGGTCGTCTACAGTCTGTACTACTTCACCTCTACAGTCTGTTGTAAAGCATGTCTACAGTCTTTTCTAATACTAATGTACAGTCTGTTCTAATGCTCGTGTAAAGTCTTAACTACTGCACCTCTACAGTCTATTATTCTGCACATCGTCAGTCTTTTCTAATGCACATCTACAGTCTGTTCTAATGGACAACTACAGTCTGTTCTAATGCACGTCTATAGTCTGTTCTAATGCTCGTCCACAGTCTGTTCTAATGCAGGTCTTTAGTCTGTACTATTGCACATCTACAGTCTGTTCTACTGGACGTAAACAGTCTGTTATAATGCTCGTCTACAGTCTGTTCTATTGTCGTCTACAGTCTCTTAAAATGCTACTTTACAGTCTGTAACTCTGCTCTACCGCATTTTGTTCTACTGCACGTCTACAGTCTTTTTTATAAACGTCTATAGTCTATTCTAATGCATATCTACAGTCATTACTTCTGTACTTCTAAAGTCTATTCTAATGATCATCAACAGTCTGTTCTAATGCAAGTCTACAGTCTGTGCTACTGTTCATCTACAGTATGTACTACTGCACTTCTAAAATCTGTTCTAATGCTCATCTGCAGTCTGTATTACTGCACCTCTACAATCTGTTCTAAAGCAAATCTATAGTGTTTTCTAATACTCATATAGAGTCTGTTCTAATGCTCGTCTACAGTCTGAACTACTACATTTCTACAGTCTGTTATAAATCATGTCTACAGTGTTTTCTAATACTCATATACAGTCTGTTCTAATGCTCGTCTACAGTCTGTACTACTGCACCTCTATAGTCTATTCTTTTGCACTTTGTCAGTCTGTTCTACTGGACGTTTACAGTTTGTTCTAATGCTTGCCTACAGTCTGTTCTACTGCACGTCTACAGTCTGTTCTACTGCATGTCTGCAGTCTGTTCTGATAAGCGTATACAGTATTTTCTACTACACATCTACAGTCTCTGCTGCTGCACTTCTAAAGTCTGTTTCTAATGCACATCTACAGTCTGTTCTAATGCAAGTCTATAGTCAGTACTACTGCTCATCTATGGTCTGTTCTAGTGCAGGTCTACAGTCTGTTCTAATAAACGTCTACAGTCTATAGTCTGTTCTAATGCTCGTCCACAGTCCGTTCTAATGCAAGTCTATAATCTGTACTACTGCTCATTTACAGTCTGTTCTAATGCAAGTCTACAGTCTGTACTACTGCTCATTTACGGTCTGTTCTACTGCAGGTCTACAGTCTGTTGTAATAAACGTCTACAGTCTGTTCTACTGCACATCTACAGTCTGTACTACTGCACTTCTACAGTCTGTTCTAATGCTCGTCTACAGTCTGTATTACTGCACGTCTATAGTCTGTACTACTGCACATCTACAGTCTGTTCTAAAGCATGTCTAGAGTGTTTTTAATACTCATACAGTCTGTTCTAATGCTCGTCTACAGTCTGAACTACTGCACCTCTACAATCTGTTCTAAAGCATGTCTACAGTGTTTTCTAATACTCATATACAGTCTGTTCTAATGCTCGTCTACAGTCTGAACTACTGCAACTCTACAGTCTGTTCTAAAGCATATCTACAGTATTTTCTAATACTTATATACAGTCTGTTCTAATCCTCATCTACAGTCTGTACTACTGCACCTCTAGAGTCTATTCTTCTGCACATTCTCAGTCTGTTCTACAGGTTGTTTACTGTTTGTTCTAATGCTCGTCTACAGTCTCTTCCAAAACCAATCTAGAGTCTGTTCTACTTCTGCTCTGAAGTCTATTCAACTGCACATCTACAGTCTGTTCAACTGCACCTCTACAGTCTTTTCTATTGTTAATAGATAATAATTGTCTAGAGTCTGTTATACTGCACGTCTACAGTCTCTTTTAATAATTGGCAACTTTCTGTACTACTGCACCTCTACAGTCTCTTCTACTGCACATCTACAGTTTGATCTAATGGTCGTCTAGAGTCTGTACTACTGAAACTCTACAGTCTGTTCTAAAACATGTCTACAGTCTTTTCTAATACTCATGTACAGTCTGTTCTAATGCTCGTGTAAAGTCTCAACTACTGCCCTCTACAGTCTATTCTTTTGCACATCTACAGTCTGTTCTAATGCACATCTACAATCTGTTCTAATGGAATTCTCCAGTCTGTACTACTGCTCGTCTACAGTTTGTTCTACTGCTCTTCTACAGTCTGTTCTAAAAACGTCTACAGTCTGTACTACTGCACATCTACAGTTTGTACTAAAGCTTGTCTAGAGTGTTTTCTAATACTAATATACAGTCTGTTTTAATGCTCGTCTACAGTCTGTACAACTGCACCTCTACTGCCTGTTCTAAAGCATGTCTAGAGTGTTTTCTAATACTCATATAGAGTCTGTTCTAATGATCATCTACAGTCTGAACTACTGCACCTCTACAGTCTTTTCTAAAGCCAATCTAGAGTCTGTACTACTGCTGCTCTAAAGTCTGTTCAACTGCACGTCTACAGTCTGGTCTACTGCACATCTACAGTTTGTTTTAATGCTCCTCTACAGTCTGTACTACTGCACCTCTACAGTCTCTTCTATAGCATGTCTACAGTCTTTTCTAATAGTCATGTACAGTCTGTTCTAATCCTCGTGTAAAGTCTCAACTACTGCAACTCTTCAGTCTATTCTTCTGCACCTCGTCAGTCTGTTCTACTGCACATCTACAGTCTATTCTAATGGACATCTACTGTATGTTCTAATGAAAGTCTACAGTCTGTACAACTGCTCATCTACAGTCTGTTCTACTGCACGTGTAAAGTCTGTTTTATTGCTAATCTACAGTCTGTTCTACTGCGTTTACAGTCTGTTCTAATACAAGTCTACAGTCTCTACTACTGCTCATTTACAGTCTGTTCTACTACACATCTACAGTCTCTACTACTGCACTTCTAAAGTCTGTTCTTAAGCAGATCTACACTCTCTTCTAATGCTCGTCTACAGTCTGTACTACTGCATTTCTATAGTCTATTCTTCTGCACATTGTCAGTCTGTTCTACTGGATGTTTAAAGTCTGTTCTAATGCTCATCTACAGTCAGTTTTACAGTCTGTTCTAATGCAAGTCTATAGTCTGTTTTACTACTCATCTACGGTCTGTTCTTTTGCAGGTCTACAGTCTGTTCTAATAAACGTCTACAGTCTGTTCTACTGCACATCTACAGTCTGTTCTAATGCAAGTCTACAGTCTGTATTACTGCTCATCAACAGTCTGTTCTACAGCATGTCTAGAGTGTTTTCTAATACTCATATACAGTCTGTTCTAATGCACGTCTACAGTCAGAAATACTGCACCTTTTACAATCTGTTCTAAAGCATGTGCAGAGTGTTTTCTAAAACTCATATAGAGTCTGTTCTAATCCTCGTCTACAGTCTGAACTACTGCAGCTCTACAGTCTATTCTAAAGCATGTCTAGAGTGTTTTCTAATACTCATATACAGTCTGTTCTAACGCTTGTCTACAGTCTGTACTACTGCATCTCTACAGTCTATTCTTCTGCACATTGTCAGTCTGTTCTACTGGACGTTTACAGTCTTTTCTAATTCTCATCTACAGTCTGTATTACTGCACCTCTACAGTCTGTTCTAAAGCATGTTTAGAGTGTTTTCCAATACTCATATACAGTCTGTTCTAATGTTCGTCTACAGTCGGAACTACTGCACCTCTACATTTTGTTATAAAGCATATCTAGAGTGTTTTCTAATACTTATATAGAGTCTGTTCTACTGGACGTTTATAGCCTGTTCTAATGCTTGTCTATAGTCAGTTCTAAAGCCAATCTAGAGTCTGTACTACTGCTGCTCTGAAGTCTGCTCAACTGCACGTGTACTGTCTGTTCACCTGCACCTCTACAGTCTGTTCTAATGCCAGTTTACAGTCTGTACTACTGCTCTACTACAGTCTCGTCCACTGCATGTCTACAGTCTGTTTTACTGCACATCAACAGTCTGTTCTAATGTACATCTACTGTCTGTTCTAATGCAAGCCTACAGTCTGTAATACTGCTCATCTACAGTCTGTTCTACTGCACGTCTACAGTCTGTTCTAATGCACATCTACAGTCTGTTCTAATGTAAGTCTACAGTCTGTACTACTGCTCATCTACAGTCTGTTCTACTACACGTGTACAGTCTCTACTACTGCACTTTTAAAGTCTGTTCTAATGCAAATCTATAGTCTGTTTTACTGCTCATCTACGGTCTGTTCTACTGCAGGTCTACAGTCTGTTCTAATAAACGTCTAAAGTCTTTTCTTCTGCACATCTACAGTCTGTTCTAACTGCACATCCACAGTCTGTTCTAATGTAAGTCTACAATCTGTACTACTGCTCATCTGTACTCTGTTCTAATGCTCGTCTACAGTCTGAACTACTGCAGCTCTACAGTCTATTCTAAAGCATGTCTAGAGTGTTTTCTAATACTCATATACAGTCTGTTCTAATGGTTGTCTACAGTCTGTACTACTGCATCTCTACAGTCTATTCTTCTGCACATTGTCAGTCTGTTCTACTGGACGTTTACAGTCTTTTCTAATTCTCATCTACAGTCTGTATTACTGCACCTCTACAGTCTGTTCTAAAGCATGTTTAGAGTGTTTTCCAATACTCATATACAGTCTGTTCTAATGTTCGTCTACAGTCGGAACTACTGCACCTCTACATTTTGTTATAAAGCATATCTAGAGTGTTTTCTAATACTTATATAGAGTCTGTTCTACTGGACGTTTATAGCCTGTTCTAATGCTTGTCTATAGTCAGTTCTAAAGCCAATCTAGAGTCTGTACTACTGCTGCTCTGAAGTCTGCTCAACTGCACGTGTACTGTCTGTTCACCTGCATCTCTACAGTCTGTTCTAATGCCAGTTTACAGTCTGTACTACTGCTCTACTACAGTCTCGTCCACTGCACGTCTACAGTCTGTTTTACTGCACATCTACAGTCTGTTCTAATATACATCTACTGTCTGTTCTAATGCAAGCCTACAGTCTGTAATACTGCTCATCTACAGTCTGTTCTACTGCACGTCTACAGTCTGTTCTAATGCACATCTACAGTCTGTTCTAATGTAAGTCTACAGTCTGTACTACTGCTCATCTACAGTCTGTTCTACTACACGTGTACAGTCTCTACTACTGCACTTTTAAAGTCTGTTCTAATGCAAATCTATAGTCTGTTTTACTGCACATCTACGGTCTGTTCTACTGCAGGTCTACAGTCTGTTCTAATAAACGCGTCTTGTAGCAGATCAGCCTCCAGAACGCCACACGGAGTTATAACATTTGTTTAATCACTTACAGACCTCCAAACTGTTTCACTAAGGGTCTTCAAGATTAACAACTGTTGTTTCACCATCGGCCTCCAGAGACAGGCCGTGGATGTAAATCTTGAGAAGAAGACATGCTAACCCGTTTTCTTTCAGATAAAAGGACACCAACGTGTTTTGCTAAGGACAGGAAACTTATTAATGACTTTGTTTTGCTTTTATAAGAATTGGATCTTCGTTCTACCCAGCACCGTGTCAAAGGTGACACATGGAACATCACAGACTGCTAGACGCCATGTCCAAAAGCCGTAAATCCTGTAGATAAGGTGTCCATCCAGCTTTCTCGAGAACACTTTATTCTAATCCTGATTGACAGTTGAAAATGTCTTTGATCATAGTCGTTCGGGCATGGTCAAACACTACCCCCTTTTGGTTTAACTGGACAAATGACTCTGCACTCAAGAAGGACATTTGGTGTTATTTCATTAAAGGACATTTTGTTATTTTATTACTTAGAAAGATTGTGAATGTACTAACAATTATACTGTTTGTTTCAGGATGCAGAGTTTTACAAGTCAACTAATTCCTTCCATTCCTACAGAGTTACGTTTTATGTTAATAAAATGTAATGAATATATGTTTTTATAATAAGTCTGACAAATGTTTCTTTGCATAATCCTGCAAGTACGAATGTGTTTGTGTGTTTTACGAAAACCAAGGAAAATAGGGTGAAACAAAGGAATGTTTAAGACTTAGTTTAAACATTTAAACTCCCAAAGCAATGCCTTCCTCCGTAAGACACACCCTGTCAAAAAGTGTTAAAAGTGACCGCTGGTCAAAAACACGCTCTCTCTGCACTACTCTCCGTCTCCTCTTCACTTCGCTCTGGACCTCTTGTCCGTTCAGGGCTGTAGGCCCTCGGACCTCTCACAAGCTCCGGACCTCGTGTAGCAGTAAATTTTCTTTGTACTTTAAAGCCTGCAAGTTTAGCTTGCGCGATAAAGTTTCCTTCACACAGCTGTTCAAAGTAGCTTACTTCTTGCCAGCCTGCCAACAAAAGGAAGTTGCCTCGCTTTTATTTTTGAAGATTTCCTGCCTGCTAAAGAGTTAGCTTGACTAAAATCTAACTTTCTCGAGCAAGTTTAAGCCAGCAACACAGCCGCTAAACCTTCTCCAGTGGACTTCGCAATAACTTTGAAAGACTCAATTTTACTCGGTGTACGACGCTGATGCTAAAGGCTTGGCTAGTTGTGACAGTAACGAGGCGCTTTTGAATCTCCGGGCCCACGGCAGCCCCTCTGGAGAGTGGAAACAGCAGGCCATCCTGGAGGCGACAAGCGTCATCGGTTGCGACAGGGTTCGGACAACCTCTAGACCTCTGTCGCTAAGATCTGAGACCAATCACGACCCCAGGGTGAGTCTAAACGTTAGTTACACAAGTTTGGCGTCTAACTGTCTAAACATAACAGCCTTGGCCTCAGAAACCGTCATCGAACCCCTTTAAACGCTCCGTAACAGCCCTCATCTAATAATAGAGTTAATAATCAATAGGCATACTTTCTTTTGTTTCACAAAATCCTCTGAAAGTAAAGTGTTTTATCGTTCTTTGATTTACCCATTCATGTGTCAATAATTATCCCTTTGTGTCATTTCCTGTCATTATTCACTGTTTAAATTTTTATAATCTTTAATAAAACCCCATAAAGACATTTACTGTTTCAATGTTTAATTCATTAATTTTAAAACGAAGAATTTACTTCCTTTAGATTAATGAGACTAGACTAAACAGTTTCTCTGGATCTGTTCAAAACTAGAGTGGTGCCCCGAAAGAAATTAATATTTTGATAAGCAAAATATTAATTACTAATTTCCATAATTAATATTTATATTAATTATTAATTAATAAGACCATATTCCCTACATATTATTTTTGGCCTTGCGTGAGCCTCGGAAGAATTTTCTTGATTAAACATTAGAATCACTCAATATCCAAAGTCTTTACAAAATTGCTGTCCACTGAAAGCTGTGCCTTTGTTGTGCTGTTGCTTAGCAATGCGTTTAACTGCGTGCGTGTGTGTGTGTGTGTGTGTGAGAGTTGTGCTTTTGTTTGTTAAGTGTGAAGCGCTGTCGAAATTGCTAATTCAAATCGTACCAGCTGGACTGATATTATTTTGAATTACAATTAGTATTGTACGTACATTTATGGCCAGAGCATTAATCAAGTACTTGTTAAAGTTGCTTAGAGTCTGTTACAAAGCTTAGAGACTCTGCAAATTGCATGCATGTTAAACACACGAGACAAAGTGTGTAACTTCATATGGGCCCGAGACAAAAACTAACTACTGTGCTACGCCAGAGTTAAGTTAAAATTGTCTCTTACAAGTTGAAAAAAATTGCCGTTACGGAATTTTATGAGAAAACTTGTCTTGCCTAAGGCTTATGAGCCTGGGTGTATTTTGAATGGATTAAAAAAAAAACCCCGTGCTGTAGGCCTTCACAGACTAGCTAACTGTGAAAACCCTCCCCCTAAAAGCCACGTGGGCTGCCGTGCGTTTTGTCTAAAAACGTGGTTTGAGCCTGCTGTAAATGTGCTTGTGTTTAAAACGTGGCCTTGTACCTGCCTTGTACAAAGCGCTGCTGTGTTTAAACCGCGGGTTTAACAAGTTGTAGACGCTGCGTTCCAAGTCAGTCTCTGACTGGAGCTAAAAACAAACTTTGCCCGGCACCCTCAAAGGCGTGCGGAGACTTCATTTCGGAAGCCAGAGACTCACGAGAGTCTCTATCGCCCCCTAGCGGAAAGAAGTGGTAAAACCACTGACTCACGAGAGTCTTTATCTCCCCCTAGCGGAAAGAAGTAGTAAAACCACAGACACAAGTTTCTACTGCCCCTAGCGGAAGAGAAGTGCGAAACTTCTAAAAATCTCAGAGGAGCTCTACGTCTATCTCTGGTGGTCACTCAACAGAATTACACTTTTTCCTTAAAACAGTGACTAATTCAAGTTTAGAACTTAACAACTGAATAATTTAAGCTTTCATTGACACTGAAAAGCCTGATTGAATTAACATAAAAAGTGAATTACTCTGCGTTATTAACAACTACTGAACTGCTATTAAGCTGTTTTTGTTTGTTGTTAATGCCTGTGTTTAACAACCTTGAATGCACAATAGGAGTTAACTAACAATTGTGACATTTTTAATGAACATTGCATCTGCTTTTGGAAAATCTTTGATGCTAACCCTGCTTTTAATTTGATTGATTAATTTGTCTTGATTAACAATTTAAGACTTGTTTTGTGACTTTCCTATCTACACAGGATTTGTCAAATTGGAATGCTAATGCTAACAGCTTACTAACACTACGACAACCCTGCTGTTACGTCTGAACAGACTTAACCCTGCACGAATTTTGTCATAGCTGTAATTTAAAGCTGATTACCTGCATGAATTGTTAGATTAAACCCACTGATTCTGCACTGTTAATTTTACAAATTAGCACTGTCAACCCTCATTAACATTCACACCACTAGGCTATTGCTACATAGTCACTGCTTAATACTAGCATAAGGTCATTTCACTCAGAAATAGACTTTATACCAACTTCCACTTCAACAATTCCTTCTTTTATTACTTTCAATCTGACTTATTTCACTTAATACCCCTTTTATTTTAATTTAATTGTAATTTTATTTTATTTTAAATAAAATAAAATGTTAACTTTAATTTTTATTCCTTCATTATTTTTTTTTATTATTTACACTTTTACTCAGATTTTCAAAAATCCTTTTACAGTCTGCTTGAGTTTCTGCGCCTTCTTCGTAACACTCTACAAGTAGTAACTCTCTCCTTGCAGTTAAAACGTAATCTAACAATAACTCACTTTCTCAGAGAAACCCCATTTCTCAACAAGTCTGACTCACAGTCTACAGGTTCTGGTAGTCCCATCAAGCTTCTGGATCACTTAGACTAGGCTCTAAATGATTTAACAGAACAGGTGCTACCCCAATATGTTGGACGAGATTCAAACCACACCTCCCAACGAGCTAGATTCAGTTCTTGGCTCCTTGATTAGCATTGCGCTAACCTATAAGCCAAAAGACAAGGATCTAACTAAGCTGTTAGGTCAAATGGCTACTGTTATGCGCGCACTTAGCAGAAACACGCTGAGGATCTCCTGGCACGCAGCCACGAGAAAATCCAGGTCCAGAAACAGGACCTCGCCCGCTTAACGCGATATCAAGACATTGAATCAGGAACTCCAGCTGACCCAAGGAGCCCTGGAGAATTCTGAAAAACAGAACCAAGAGTTACAAACTCTTGCACAAACACTCAAAGACAGAACCTGACTTTGAGGAGTTACACACCAAACTCCAGATAACTGAGGGGACCCTCAGTGACCTAAGAACGAGCTGAGTGAAAAAGGTCTGCTCGTGACCTAGCAGAACTGCAGCTCAGTGACCATCGCAATGAGCACGACGCTATGCGAGAGGAACTCATCAAAGCAGGCAAAAGTGCACAGCTGTCCGCGAATATGCTGGCACAGGAAGCTCGGCGGAGAGAGTCCCTGAGTGCACGGGTAGAGGCCCTCACTCAACAAGGTGACTTAGACCGCCAGCTTATTGAACAACTTCAGGCGTGCTTAACAGAAGCCGCCCAGATACAACCAGGTAACAAAACAGAGTTTAAAAGCACTCCGAACCAAGTGCTGGTTACACCGGCATACCAACCTGTTAAACCAAGGAAAACTCCCAGGAGAGCTACCTCACTAACTAATCTGATTTCTCGACCCCTACCGCCTCGCTTGGGCGCACGGAAAGAGGACCAACCGGTGCCGAGAGCCGGCCGTCTTTCCGCGAGCTTCCACAGGTAGGCATTCGGATTACTTCGCACTACCAAAGGTAGGCAATCGGACTTTGTCCCACAACCAGCTTTGAAACAGAGACATCTGGACTACGGTCCCACTAACAGAGACTTTGACAAAATTGCGCGTCATATCACTCGCTTTGAGCCCCATCAAGGAGCGTCTTTATGACGTGAGTGCTTATCTTCGCGACATTGAATTCTACCTACAAAGAATACCCAATGTTACTGCTGCGGACAAAATCTTTCTGATAAAACTAACATCAAGCAGAGATGTTAGTAGCTTCATCGAACATCAACCTCCTGAGGTCCAAGCTGACTTTGATCTCCTTAGTCAGTCTCTCATGGTGGAATTCTCAGGCGTTACGGTAAATGTGGGTCTGACTGCCGCCCTAATGATCAAACAGGCACGGCCAGAGTCCCCACAGCTATACTATCATCGGCTACGCCAAAGCTTATTTCGGTCCACTCAATGAACCAAACATGGAGGAGGATAAAAACTTCAAAGCCCTCTTTGTGCAAAACCTCCATCCAACTACCAGCCATCATCTTGGCGTTTCTGCATGCCCACAACGCAGACCAGCCACCAACCGCGAGCTGGCAATGCGGGCATTCACTAAACAGAGGCTGAGGCAGACTAAACGTCAAAAGCCAGACACTCTTGTCACCGTAGATCGGAGCCTAGCGCTCGAAGGAGCGCCGTCCTCCAATCCAAATGGCCCAGGAGCCTCCCGCTTTCCAGACAGGAAAGAGGACCTCGACCACACAAAAAGAGCCGGGTCCACACCCGACCTGGCCTGAACGTAAGTTCAAAGACCAGGGCCCTCAATGGAGACCTCGGTTGAAAATAAATTTCGAACCAATCCAAACCGTAACCAAAGGGGTCCTATCAAAACCGCGGACGACAGGAGAAACCATTATCGTCTGTCCCAAGACCACGATCATCAGGTAGCTCACCTGTCAAGCGACAAAATCATGCGAGACCGAGCCCTGAAACTGACTGATCGCGATAGCGGAGTCTGACTACAGAGGAGGCTCGGGCCATAGAACGCATACTCAAGCGAATGCGCGAAAAGTCCAAGGACAAGGCTGATCTGTATACGGTGGAGGCCTCTAAGGCCCCGATTCAGACACAGTCACAACCGATCCAAGTCGACTTAACACGCAACGAAAATACAGAGTCTACTGAAGGAATGAACATCTCCCAGACCTGTACCTAGGCTCTGGACGATCCAGAGCCACTCAATGACATTGTCCAGGACCCTAGCATGGACAACACGGAGGAAGTGATCCAGATCACAAATACCTCAGTCCGTCTAAGCGCGTCCAAGTGAACCCAAACATCGGGCTGTGCCATGACCACGCCACGACTATCGAATGTGAAACACCCTTTCACCAATTTCTGGGTCACCTAACTGAAAAGGGAGTAGCTCGAAAGCTTTATCTCTCTGTCTTGTTAGAAGACCACTTGACGCACAAAGCACTTCTCGACACAGCCGCTGACATCAGCCTAATTTCAGGCAACCTGTTCAGATCACTCCAGGCTATAGCGAGAAGATCCCACAGGGACTTGAAGTCCCACCCGTGCTCTTTAGAAATAAGGCCTTACTCTGATGATCGGACGATCATCAACAAGGTAGCCTTAGTCCAACTGACCATCGGACCCATGACACTGATACACCCAGTGTCGTGTCCCACCTTGACAATGTCCCACTTCTGATTGGAAAAGACATCCTCAATCGCTTCGAACCGACTGATCAACTTCAAGCAGCTGAAGATTTGGGCCCAAGTGCGAGAACCACTTCCAATCTTACTGAATGAATCTCAGTGCTATGCGATTGATAGGGAATCACCAATCGGCAGGGTAGCCACCGACATCGCTGGTACAACAACCATGCAACCTCGGTGCGAACCAAACCCCTTTACATTGCGTGACAACTTCCTATGCACGCTGAAGGACCCATTAGCGATGACACCCCAGATTGTCAATGGCATCTCACTGGAAGCAACTCCAGTCGACAATGTCGTGATGGCCTTATGGGCTGACAAATCTGCCATCAGCCAGGAGCTGTTTAACACTCTAACGCAGATAAACCCGTGCCTGACCTTCAAAGAAGCGCACTAGGTTCCCTGCTAACCCCACACCGACTCATGCGTTAACCGCCATCGGTCTATGCTCTGCCATCGTGCGATGGAACAAAGAGAACTGACCCACACGTTTGCTGTCATCCCTAATCTCTCACATTCAGTGTACATTGGGGCTGACATGCTAGTCAGACTCGGACGCACAAGTCGACACCATTAACAACGTTCTCTGGTCCCTGACTGGAGTCGTAAAGAATCACTTTCACTGACCAAAGGAAACTTGAGATCGGGTCAAGCGATCCCGGCGTGTGTCAGGTAAGTAGCGACTGCCATCTCACGATACCGCGCGTAACATCATGGACATACGTCTGGCGTTTCCAGGACAACAAGTTAACTCTTCACAAGCGTTCTTCCAACCGTCGCCTCTGTTCGTTGAGTTAGGCTTGTCTGTCAGGCAACACCCTGGTCGAGCTCGACTCTCGATCAACACACGTGCTAGTGCAGAATCCTACTGCCAATAGCATTCTCGTCCCGAAGGCCACACCTTTAGGTTGGCTGATTGACACTAGGTTCCATGACTGTGAACTCAGAATCCCAGTCATGGGGCGTATGCCACACTCACTCGCGACTGAACAACAGGAGACCGGAGTTGTCTACACAAAACCTTCGGAGCAATCGCCATATACCCCTCACTTGTGGTCGATACCGACACTATCTGCAGGGTCGATCTGGCTGATGCTGAGGTAATGGTTGTACAGACAGGCTCCCTGCTCTCCTCGATACAGACAAAGACCTGAACGATCAGGCAGACCTCATGGCAAAACAAGGGCTCTAGACAAAGCTCT
Organism: Neodontobutis hainanensis; assembly: GCA_024349245.1. Lineage (NCBI taxonomy): Eukaryota > Metazoa > Chordata > Actinopteri > Gobiiformes > Odontobutidae > Neodontobutis > Neodontobutis hainanensis. The sequence goes on from JALDNG010001415.1 coordinate 36,545, forward strand.
CTGGCAATTCCAGCCAGAAACCTCGTCTGATCGACCCCTTCCCACCCAACCCACCCATTCTGTCTGTCTGGTTACCCGATCTAAGGCAACCGCAACGGTGCCTCGGCTCTGACCCCTGCAGACCCATCAACTTCCTTTCTTTCTTTCACTGGTTCGGCCTCGTTGCCCTTCAAGCAGCGGACTCGGCAATCCACAAACTTATGCTTTACCTTTCAGACCCGATGTCTAACCCCATCGTAGACACTGACTTTTCCTCCGGCGCATATCTTACAAAGCTATGGGCGGTGCGCGCTCAACTCCACCTGCGTCATGGCTTGCTTGTCTCGTCTCTGACACCCTCACTTCACCTGCGTTCGTAGGGCCTCAGAGCCTAAGGGGGTCATGCTAAGCACGCACATGGCGCTCCTTTAGCAGGCCACAGAGGTGTCGCGCAACACATCAGGCACTTCAACAAGTGGCATACTGGCCACACATGCAAATGGCCGTGGCAGAATACATCAAAGGCTGCCTAGTATGCTGCCAATCTCAACCGACAAGACCACTCCATCGTGCACCCTTACAAAGAAGGGGCATTTCTTTCCGTGGTCTGACCTCCAAATCGATTGGATGGGACCCTGACTAAATCAACAAGGGCAACAAATACATCCTAATGGTCACCTGTGCCTTCACTAAATGGGTGGAAGGACTTCCAGCCCCAAGCGACACGGCACAGACCACAGCCTTTCTACTCATGAACCACGTGTTCTCCAGATTCGGCTTACCCTGTAAGGTCGATTCTGACCCTTGGGACTCACTTCACCGCCGAGGTGATGGGACAACTGTGGCAAACCATGGGCAAAATTCCACGTCAGCCACCACCCCCAGTCCTCAGGCCAAGTAGAAAGAGCAAACCCGAGCGGTGATCGACATCCTAAAGAAATATGTTGCATCTAATCACCGAGACTGGGACGTCAAACTGCACTTGGTCTGATGGCTATCAGAGCCACGGCACACACGGCGACCGGAGTCTCCCGTTTGAGCTCATGACCGGTAGGCAGATGATGCTTCCCCTACACTTACTGTATCAGCCAGGAGAGGCTAACATCGCTCGGCCTATACCACACACCAGTACATGGCTGATCTCCAGGCACAGCTGAGAATCACCTTCGCCTTTGCCCAGGAAAAACTAGGCAAAGGGCAGAAGGGCGTAAGGTCTATTATGACCAAAAGTCATCTGAGGACGAACTACAGGTGGGAGACAAAGTGTGGTACTACATGTTCAGCCAACTCACTGGACAAACAAGAGGTGGTACCAACCGACTAACGCTGAAATTCCTCCCGTGTTGGGCGGGACCGTACACCATTGTCAACAAACTATCCCGGTGGTGTATCAGATAAAGATCACCAAAGGGAGAAAGGAACCCACTCTCAAGTGGATACACTGCAACCAGATAAAGTTGCACAAAACCCCATGGGATCTACAGGGGCGTTCACGCTCCCAAGTAGTCTTAAAGCGGATCCCTTAGCTCGCAGTAACCACTAACAACTAACCTCTAACCTCTAACTCTGATTTCCTAACTCTTTTCACCTTTCAGTGGTAACTGTGAGTAATTCAATAACTGTAACTGATAACTCTGGTTTTCCTGTCAATGAATCAATTCTCGTTGCAACCGCGCTGTGTGTACCTTGCGTAACCTCGGGTGCTCTGGCGAATACCGCTAACATTTCCACTGTAATAGACAAGTCTCGGAGTAACAGCAGCAACTCCAAACGTTTAAAAAAACGTTGAAAGACACTGTGTCAGTGGTAAACACTCACAGTGAGACTCTAAAACCAACCAAACCAAACTGTAGACCATACACACACTCAAATGGTCGCCTTGCTGATAAATGACACGCTCATAGACATCAGCTCCTCAGTGGACAGCCGAGCAATGAGAAGAATTCTTTGAAGGATCACGCATAACCATTATGTCCCTTACATAATCACTATGTATATCCTTGTCCCTAAATGCATGCAAAGTCCCTCCAAGTTATGATCCTCCTAACATATTTTCTTTTATTATAAACACCTCCTAAACTTTAAACAAACTAAATGAGACAGCTCTCTCATTTCTTTATTTCTAATAAGTCCTTCTTTAAGTGATAAACTTAATCTATCTCCATTAGCAACGGATATAATACAAACCAAGTAAAGCCCCTTTACACTTGTATACTTTTCCTTAATCACGTTTGCATCATTACACCTGTTATGACGCCAAACTATGTGTTTAACGTGTGGCTTACTCCCTGGTCTGCAAGGATGTCACACGAAACTTGTGAAACCAGCTTCGTGTCGAAAGGGGGGACTGTAGCAGATCAGCCTCCAGAACGCCACACGGATTATAACATTTGTTTAATCCATCGGCCTCCAGAGACAGGCCGTGAATGTAAATCTTGAGAAGAAGACATGCTAACCCCGTTTTCTTTCAGATAAAAGGACACCAACGTGTTTTGCCAAGGACAGGAAACTTATTAATAATAATTGCTTTTATAAGAATTGGAACTTCGTTCTACCCAGCACCGTGTCAAAGGTGACACATGGAACATCACAGACTGCTAGGCGCCATGTCCAAAAGCCGTAAATCCTGTAGATAAGGTGTCCATCCAGCTTTCTCGAGAACACTTTATTCTAATCCTGATTGACAGTTGAAAATGTCTTTGATCATAGTCGTTCGGGCATGGTCAAACACTACCCCCTTTTGGTTTAACTGGACAAATGACTCTGCACTCAAGAAGGACATTTGGTGTTATTTCATTAAAGGACATTTTGTTATTTTATTACTTAGAAAGATTTTGAATGTACTAACAATTATACTGTTTGTTTCCAGGATGCAGAGTTTTACAAGTCAACTAATTCCTTCCATTCCTACAGAGTTACGTTTTATGTTAATAAAATGTAATGAATATATGTTTTTATAATAAGTCTGACAAATGTTTCTTTGCATAATCCTGCAAGTACGAATAAGTTTGTGTGTTTTACGAAAACCAAGGAAAATAGGGTGAAACAAAGGAATGTTTAAGACTTAGTTTAAACATTTAAACTCCCCAAAGCAATGCCTTCCTCCGTAAGACACACCCTGTCAAAAAGTGTTAAAAGTGACCGCTGGTCAAAAACACGCTCTCTCTGCACTACTCTCCGTCTCCTCTTCACTTCGCACTGGACCTCTTGTCCGTTCAGGGCCGTAGGCCTCGAACCTCTCACAAGCTCGGACCTCGTGTAGAGTAAATTTTCTTTGTACTTTAAAGCCTGCAAGTTTAGCTTGCGCGATAAAGTTTCCTTCACACAGCTGTTCAAAGTAGCTTACTTCCTGCCAGCCTGCCAACAAAAGGAAGTTGCCTCGCTTTTATTTTTGAAGATTTCCTGCCTGCTAAGAGTTAGCTTGACTAAAATCTAACTTTCTCGAGCAAGTTTAAGCCAGCAACACAGCCGCTAAACCTTCTCCAGTGGACTTCGCAATAACTTTGAAAGACTCAATTTTACTCGGTGTACGACGCTGATGCTAAAAGGCTTGGCTAGTTGTGACAGTAACGAGGCGCTTTTGAATCTCCGGGCCCACGGCAGCCCCTCTGGAGAGTGGAAAAAGCAGGCCATCCTGGAGGCGACAAGCGTCATCGGTTGCGACAGGGTTCGGACAACCTCTAGACCTCTCGTCGCTAAGATCTGAGACCAATCACGACCCCAGGGTGAGTCTAAACGTTAGTTACACAAGTTTGGCGTCTAACTGTCTAAACATAACAGCCTTGGCCTCAGAAACCGTCATCGAACCCCTTTAAACGCTCCGTAACAGCCCCTTATCTAATAATAGAGTTAATAATCAATAGGCCTACTTTCTTTTGTTTCACAAAATCCTCTGAAAGTAAAGTGTTTTATCGTTCTTTGATTTACCCATTCATGTGTCAATAATTATCCCTTTGTGTCATTTCCCCTGTCATTATTCACTGTTTAATTTTTTATAATCTTTAATAAAACCCCATAAAGACATTTACTGTTTCAATGTTTAATTCATTAATTTTCGAAAACGAGAAGAATTTACTTCCTTTAGATTAATGAGACTAGACTAAACAGTTTCTCTGGATCTGTTCAAAACTAGAGTGGTGCCCCGAAAGAAATTAATATTTTGATAAGCAAAATATTAATTATTAATTTTCATAATTAATATTCATATTAATTATTAATTAATAAGACCATATTCCCTACAGTCTACAGTCTGTTCTTCTGCTCATCTATAATCTGTTCTACTGCACGTCTACAGTCTGTTCTTATAAACGTCTACAGTCTGTTATACTACACATCTACAGTCTCTACTACTGCACTTCTAAAGTCTGTTCTAATGCACATCTACAGTCTGTTCTAATGCTCGTCCACAGTCTGTACTACTGCATCTCTAGAGTCTATTCTTCTGCACATTGTCAGTCTCTTCTACTGGACGTTTACAGTCTGTTCTAATGCTCGTCTACAGTCTTTACACGAGCATTAGAACAGACTGTACATGAGTATTAGAAAAGACTGTAGACATGCTTTAGAACAGAGTGTAGAGGTCCAGTAGTACAGACTCTAGACGACCATTAGAACAAACTGTAGATGTGCAGTAGAACAGACTTTAGAAGTACAGTAATACAGAAAGTTGACAATTATTAAAAGAGGCGGTAGGCGTGCAGTAGAACAGACTCTAGACAATAATTAGAACAGACTGTAGACATCCAGTAGAACAGACTGTAGATGTGCATTAGAGAGACAGTAGACGTTTATTAAAACAGACTATAGTCGTGCAGTAGAACAGACTGTAGAAGTACAATAGAACAGAATGTAGAGGTGCAGTTGAAGAGACTGTAGACATGCAGTTGAACATACTTCAGAGCAGCAGTAGTACAGACTCTATATTGGCTTTAGAACAGACTGTAGACGAGCATTAGAACAGACTGTAAACGTCCAGTAGAACAGACTGACAATGTGCAGAAGAATAGACTGTAGAGATGCACTAGTACAGACTGTAGGCGCATTAGAACAGACTGTATATGAGTATTAGAAAACACTCTAGACATGCTTTAGAACAGACTGTAGAGGTGCAGTAGTTCAGACTATAGACTAGCATTAGAACAGACTATATATGAGTATTAGAAAATACTCTAGACATGCTTTAGAACAGACTGTAGAGGTGCAGTTGTTCAGACTATTGACGAGCATTAGAACAGACTGTAGATGTGCAGTAGAAGAGACTGTAGAGCTGCAGTATTATAGACTGTCGACAATTATTAGAAGGACTGTAGGCGTGCAGTAGAACGGACTGTAGACAATTATTAGAACAGACTGTAGACTTGCAGTAGAACAGACTGATGATGCTGCAGAAGAATAGACTTTAAAGGTGCATTACTACAGACTGTACATGAGAAATAGAACAGACTGTATATGAGTATTAGAATAGACTGTAGACATGATTTTAGAACAGACTGTAGAGGTGCAGTAGTACAGACTCTAGACAAGTAGTAGTTCAGACTGTCGACTTGCATTAGAACAGACTGTAGATGTGCATTAGAACAGACTGTAGATGTACAATAGAACAGACTGTAGAGGTGCAGTTCAACAGACTGTAGGACGTGCAGTTGAACAGTCTTCAGAGCAGCAGTAGTACAGACTCTAGATTGGCTGTAGAACAGACTGTAGGCGATCATTAGAATAGACTGTAAACGTCTAGTAGAACAGACTGTCAATGTGCAGAATAATAGATTCTAGAGGTGCAGTAGTACAGACTGTAGATGAGCATTAGATCAGACTGTATATGAGTATTAGAAAACACTGTAGACATGCTTTAGAACAGACTGTAGAGGTCTAGTTGTACAAACTGTAGACGAGCATTAGAACAGACTGTAGAGGAACAGTAGAACAAACTGTAGAGGTCGAGTAGTAAAGACTGTTATTGGGTAATAGAACAGGCGATATTCGAGCAATAGAACAGACTATAGATGTGCAGTAGTATACACTGTAAGAAGTAGTAGTACAGAATGTAGACAATTATTAGAACAGACAGAAGACGTGCAATAGAAAAGACTGTAGACGAGCATTAGAACAGACTGTAAACGTGCAGTAGAACAGACTGACGATGTGCAGAAGAATAGACTGTAGTGGTGCAGTAGTACAGACTGTAGACGAGCATTAGAACAGACTGTATATGAGTATTAGAAAACACTGTAGACATGCTTTACAACAGACTGTAGAGGTGCCGTAGTTGACTATAGATGAGCATTAGAACAGACTGTATATGAGTATTAGAAAACACTAATAGAAATGCTTTACAACAGACTGTAGAGGTGCAGTAGAACAGACTGTAGGCGTGCAGTAGAACAGACTGTAGTTGAGCAGTAGTACATACTGTATACTTGCATAGGAACAGACTGTAAATGTGCATTAGAACAGACTGTAGATGTGCAGTAAAACAGACTGTAGACTTGCAATAGAGCAGACTGAAGGCGTGCAGTAGAACAGACTTAAGATGCGCTGTAGAACAGACTGTAAACATGAAGTAGAACAGACTGTAGACATGCATTAGAACAGACTGTAGATGTGCATTAGAACAGACTGTAGATGTGCAGTAAAACAGACCGTAGTTATGCAGTAGAACAGACTGCATTAGAGCAATAGTACAGACTGTAAACTGGCATTAGAACAGACTGTAGAGGTGCAGTTGTACAGACTGTAGATGTGCAGTAAAACAAACTGTAGATGAGCAGTAGTACAGACTGTAGACTTGCATTAGAACAGACTGTAGATGTCAAGTTCTGTGTGTTTTTTAACTGACTACAGCTCTGCCCAAACTTAAAAACTGCTTTATCTCTGATGAATGCAAAGGACAACTCAAAACTGTTCTTTCTTTTTTCTTTTTTTTTCCTAAAGATGATCGGGGTGGAACAGAATAGGTTGATAACCTTTAAAATACACAAACCAAAGCAGAAATTAGTTGCAAATAAATCACAAATAACTCAATACCACTTCCTCAAATAGTAAATGTCAAACCAAACAGTCATTTTAATTAACCTATGGTCTCTAATTAAACTTATATAATTTAAACAATACACATGCTTAGAGTAATGTTCACATAAAGTATTCACTATTTGATTTAAATTGGACATTACAACCAAGCAAACAAAATCATACAAAAGTCTTAACTCAACACAAACAAACACACAGTCCACTTTTGTCCTACCAGTTGTGTCCTTGGATAATCAGGAGCTGTGGTCAAAGTTTCTTTTCCTCAGGAACAAGTGAGATGGCCAACTGGGCTTTTACCAAACATTTCAACTGCCATGCACTCTGTGTGTGCGCTGGTAATTATGGTCCCAGAGCACTTCCTGGAAGTTGGTTCCATAACCTTTTTGATCTTGTGGTTGCCCACTGCAGTTTGGGAGTGCTCTTAGTAATTTGAGTAAAAATAGGCTGAGTGCTCAGGACAACTTGTACCTTGAATTGACATAACAGTAGATGTGCAGTAAAACAGACTGTAAACGTGCAGTAAAACAGACTGCAGTAGAGCAGAGGTACAGACTGTAAACTGGCATTAGAACAGACTGTTGAGATGCAGTTGAACAGACAGTAGGCGTGCAGTTGAACAGACTGTAGATGTGCATTGGAACAGACTAAAGGCGTACAATAGAACAGACTGTAGGCGAGCAGTAGAACACACTAAAGACCTGCATTAGAACAGACGGTGGACGAGCATTAGAACAGACTGTAAAGTCCAGTAGAACAGACTAACAATTAGAACAGATGTGCAGAAAAACAGACTGTAGACGTGCAGTAAAATAAACTGCAGTAGAGCAGTAGTAAAGACTGTAAACTGGCATTAGAACAGACTGTAGACATGCAGTAGAACAGACTGTAGATGTGCAGTAGAACAAACTGTTGAGGTGCAGTAATACAGACTGCAAACGAGCATTATACAGACTGTAGAAGTGCAGTAGTACAGACTGTAGATGTGCAGTAGAACAGAATGTAGACGTTTATTAAAAATAGACTATAGTCGTGCAGTAGAACAGACTGTAGACGTGCAATAGAACAGACTGTAGAGGTGCAGTTGAACAGACTGTAGATGTGCATTAGAACAGACTGTAGATGTGCATTAGAAGAGACTGTAGACAATTATTAAAATAGACAATAGTTGTGCAGTAGAACAGACTGTAGACAAGCATTAGAAATTACTATAAACGTCTAGTAGAACAGACAATGTGCAGAAGAATAGACTCTAGAGGTGCATTACTACAGACTGTAGATGAGCATTAGAACATACTCTATATGAGTATTAGAAAACACTGTAGAAATGCTTTAGAACAAACTGTAGAGATGCAGTTGTATAGATTGTAGACAAGCATTAAAACAGACTGTAGAAGTGCAGTACTTCAGACTGTAGATGTGCAGTAGAAAGACTATTGAGGTGCAGTAGTACAGAATGTCGCATTTATTATTGCCCTTCTACTGTCTCTTCTAATGCTCGTCTACTGTCTGTATTACTGCACCTCTACAGTCTGTACTAAAGCACATCTACAGTCTGTTCTAATGCTCGTCCACAGTCTATTCTTATGCAGGTCTTTAGTCTTTACTACTGCACATCTACAGTCTGTTCTAATGGCCTACATTCTGTTCTAATGCTCATCTACAGTCTGTTCTATTGCGTCTACAGTCTTTTCTACTGCACATCAACAGTCTGTTCTAATGCTCATCTACAGTCTGTACAACTGCACCTCTACAGTCTGTTCTACTGCCATTTTACAGTCTGTACTATTGCTCTACTGCACTCTATTCTACTGCATGTCTACAGTCATTTTTACTGCACATCTACAATCTGTTCTAATTGTCAGTCTGTTCTACAATCTACAGTCTGTACTAATTCTGCTCTGAAGTCTGTTCAACTGCACGTCTACAGTCTGTTCAACTGCACCTCTACAGTCTGTACTACTGCACTTCTACAGTCTGTTCTAATGCTCGTCTACAGTCTGTATTACTGCACCTCTACAGTCTGTTATAAATGCATGTCTACAGTGTTTTCTAAAACTCATATACAGTCTGTTCATTTGCTCATCTACAGTCTGTACTACTGCAGCTCTAGAGTCTATTCTTTTGCACATTGTCAGTTTGTTCTACGGGACATTTACAGTCATTTCTATTGCTCGTTTACAGTCTGTTCTAAGGTAATTCTAGAGTCTGTACTACTGCTGCTCTGATTTCTGTTCACCTGCACGTCTACAGTCTGTTTTACTGCATATCTACAATCTGTTCTAATTGTCAGTCTGTTCTACTGGACGTTTACAGCCTGTTCTAAAGCTCATCTACAGTCTGTTCTAAAGCCAATCTAGAGTCTGTACTACTGCTGCTCTGACATCTGTTCAAATGCACATCTATAGTCTGTTCAACTGCACGTCTACAGTCTGTTCTAATGCACATCTACAGTCTGTTGTAAAGCATGTCTACAGTCTTTTCTAATACTAATGTACAGTCTGTTCTAATGCTCGTGTAAAGTCTTAACAACTGCACCTCTACAGTCTATTATTCTGCACATCGTCAGTCTTTTCTAATGCACATCTACAGTCTGTTCTAATGGACGTATACAGTCTGTTCTAACGCTCGTCTACAGTCTGTTCTATTGTACATCTACAGTCTCTTATAATGCTACTTTACAGTCTGTACCTCTGCTCTACTGCATTTTGTTCTACTGCACTACAGTCTATTCTACTGCATTTCTACAGTCGTTACTACTGTACTTCTAAAGTCTATTCTAATGCTCATCAACAGTCTGTTCTAATGCTCATCAACAGTCTGTTCTAATGCAAGTCTACAGTCTGTGCTACTGCTCATCTACAGTCTGTACTACTGCACTTCTAAAATCTGTTCTAATCAATGACTGTAGAAGGGCTGGACATAAGGAGTGTGGCGTCACCCATAGCGTCTGAACTTCTGAAAATGAACCCATTTCAGTCGCCATTTTTAGCTTGTGGGGGCCGCCATGTTGATTTTTGGAGCCAGAAGTCCTAATTTGGGCATATGAGCTAGGTTTGAGTGGTTAGCATGGTAACCAGCGAGCCAATCAGAACCGGGCTTGTTGAAAGTTGAAAGTTGAAAGGTGAAATTCCTGCAGATCATTAATCTCATCCTCTGTCTTTGCTGCATTTTGACTGCTGGCTAACTATATTTATTTGTAATTCATTTTTTTATTTCTTTAATTTCACTCATAATAACTTGATTTTAATCAACATATAGTATTGAAAGATTTTTTTAAAGTAGGTTAAAAACATTGTTACTTGCATGCGAACATATGCTAGTAGTTAACTGTAATCAGAGCAGTGTTTCCTTTTTTATTGCTAAATCTCGTTTTAATTACTAATGGCATTAGTTATTAAAACTAATTGGCTTTCTTATATTTAGTTTTTACCCAAATTATGTATAGAATAATATATGGGTAAAACGAAGTGTATTATTAGGTAAGCATTATCTAATTTAATGATTATATCTCCCTTTCAGGTCAGTATTATTTACCCCTTCTACGGTTATTGGCTACGACAGAGACCTGAGCTAAAACATCTCTGCTCCTTCACTGAGCCCTCTGCTGCTGCTCTACTTCAGGTGAATTTCACTTTTACACCAACATCTACGGTTTTTAAATATTCTCCTGCTTTAGTAAGCACCATGTTGTCATCTTTGTTCTAAAATACATCTACAGCTAGCAATAGTACTAACCTGCTTATCAATAGATAGCCTCGTAATTATAAACTGTATGTTGTAAAAATATATAAAGTAGATCATTTAGAATTATAGTTTCTGTATGATATATATCTTAGCTTAATGATAGTTTTCTTAAAATAGACACATTGCATACATTTTTTAAAAAACTGGTTATTTAGAAATTGTAAACAAATATGCTGTATTTTTGAGATGGAGTAAATATGAGTTAAACCAGTTTTGATTTTTGTTTTTCAGTTTCCTTACCTGTGCAGCTGCAGGTCAAAGACCTCAGGAGCAACCTGAAAGTTCAAGAAACCCTTCCATCTTTGAGCACTACTTTATCATTACAATTTAATAATACACAAAACAATATGTTTTATGATTTGGTTATTTTCCACAATACCTTCTATTGCTTATGGCATTCTAAAATAACACTATAGTAATAAATGATTTAAAGTTTTGTCTGTTTGCTTTCATCTACTTTCACGTTATTTAAAAGTTTCTTTAAAAAGCCTTTTACAAGTTATTAACTCTGTGCACTTAAAAACAAAGTGTATACATTATGTCAGATTCAAGATCTTAAAAACAGTTTATATATGCTTTCAAACCTAGAAGCACATAAATGAATGGAGATTGTATTTTGTTTTAAGTTTATTTAAAAACGCTCAAGTTGTCGATGGACCAGGATGTGATGTAGGATGAAGCTGAGGAAGCCGAGGCTGGGCTAGGTCAACTGTCCAGGAGCAGAGAAGAACAGAGCAGCAGACTGATGACTGGACCTGACTGGACTGGGCCGACAGAAAAGCAGCAGCAGACAGGTAACTGTAGAGGAGCGCTGCGAAAACAGAGAACAAAGTAAAAGTTATGTTTAAAACAAGTCTTGCTGTTGGGCCCGGTCACCTCTGAACACAGTTAATCACAGGAAAAAAAACACTTCACCAGCTCACTGTGTTACTGTGTGTGTAAGAACTGTTTTTAAGAAAATAGTGGACTTTGATTTCATTCATTCATTTTCTACCGCTTTGTCCCGTTAGGGGTCGCGGGTGACTGGAGCCTATCCCAGCAGCTTTGGGCCTGAAGCGGGGTACACCTGGACAGTGGCCAGTTAGTCACAGGGCTGACATATAGAGACAGACAGTGACAGACAACCATTCTCTCTCACATTCATTCACTAGGGACACTTTAGAGTTGTCAATTAACCTTTACATGCATGTGTTTGGACGGTGGGAGGAAGCCGGAGTACCGGGAGAGAACCCACAGTAACACGCGGAGGACATGCAGACTCCTCACAGAAAGACTGAGTCGGCCGAGAGAATGTTTGAGTCTGCCGGGTTTTGAACTCACGACCTTCTTGCTACGTGCACCCTGGACTTTGATTTGAACTTACATTTTCCTAAATATAATAATTAATGTACAGTACATTTCAGTTAATGTGAAATGTACTGTGTCAGAGATCATGTCTGTCATGTTTAAAACCTGACTTAAACATTTACTTGTCCACTGTTGTCATGATTTACAGATGATAAATGTACAAATATAAAACTAACACATGCACTTTAGCTACAGTAATTTTCAAGAGATGTATGACTGTAGAGTAAGGAAAGTGTTTTCTAGAGTAAAAAAGTCTCAGAGGTTAGTGGGCACTGCACGTGTAATGTTTAATGTAATGTGTAGTTTAATCTAACACTCACCTTTGTCTGAATATCCTCTTCAAAGTGCTCACACCACAACAAGAGCCTTTCTTCTGATCAGCCTCAGCATCACCTTTAGCCTCAGTTTGACAGCATCACATTTAGGAAATCTGTGAGAGAACAATATCTATTTTAATAAAACAGACATGTGTCAAATGTATTTACCAAAATGACACAACCCAGATCTTTGTAAAAGAGTACATTAAGCCCACTTCTAATTTTGATTATATTATTATGATTATATTATGACATTTACTGACTTTGCAAACTACACAGTAATTTTTCAGCCAGATACATTTAGCCTTAATATTATCTTACTAAAAACTAAAAAAAATTATGCTTAATTCCTTCCAAATTGAAGGTTAGATATGACCTTATATCATATTATTACCAAGTTTGGTCAGTGTATCATATTAAGCTATCGTTAAAGCGGTGGAGAGCCACCTTCGGGTCAGCTAAAAAAGCATTATAACAAATGTATATATTCTGACAGTAAGACATGCAAAAATGTACTCACCTTGAAACTGGAGCGTGCTTCATTTAGTGCAGTTGTATGCGATGAAAAAGTTACTTAAATTAGCGGAGTTAAATCAAACACAGCTAGCGTTAGCTTTTAGCTAAAAGCAGCGATCTCCATACATGAACAGCAGCAACTAACAAACTAATTAACAAAAACGAAGACTTACTGGCTAAAAGTTTCAGAAAACAAAGACTAACTAAAAACAATCTTTGGGTGTAGCAAAAGCTTGAACTTCACTGATTTAAAATAGTTAGGTCTCCACGAGTCTCTCTTCTGTTCATATAACGCTATATTCCAGCTGCTTTTTTTACGAGAGCAGCTTAAAACTACAAAATGCCGGTGGCGAGATCAGCCACGCCCCACGATCCGACATAGCAGAATAGAGGCATCTGATAGGTAGGTTATTAATCTTAATAGTATGAGTTATGTGACAAATATCAATATAGCAATTACGGGAATAATAAGATTGTGTTCAAAGAAAGGCGGGAGCGTTAGAATGATGACTGTGAGAAAAATAGTCACTTCGTAATTGCCGCCGATTTTTCAATGGATGTCAATAGGGGTCATGCTTGATGGAGCCAACCCCTACTTCCTATTTGGCACAGACCCAGAAGCGGGCTTGCTATGTCCAGCCCTTATACCGTCAATGGTTCTAATGCTCATCTGCAGTCTGTATTACTGCACCTCTACAATCTGTTCTAAAGCATGTCTACAGTATTTTCTAATACTCATATACAGTCTGTTCTAATGCTCGTCTACAGTCTGTACTACTGCACATCTACAGTCTCAACTACTGCACTTCTACAGTCTGTTCTAATGCACATCTACAGTCTGTTTTACTGCTCATATACAGTCTGTTCAACTGTAGGTCTACAGTCTGTTGTAATAAACGTCTACAGTCTGTTCTACTGCACATCTACAGTCTGTACTACTGCACTTCTACAGTCTGTTCTAATGCACATCTACAGTCTGTTTTACTGCTCATATACAGTCTGTTCAACTGCACGTCTACAGTCTGTTTTACTGCTCATATACAGTCTGTTCTAATGCTCATCTACGGTCTGTATTACTGCATCTAAAAGTCTGTTCTAATAAATGTCTAGAGTCTGTTCTTTCTTATACTCAGTCTGTAATACACAGACTGTTCTAATGCTCATCTACAGTCTGTTACTGCACCTCTACAGTCTGTTCCAAAGCATGTCTAGAGTGTTTTCTTATACTCAAATACAGTCTGGTCTAATGCTCGTCTACAGTCTGAACTACTGCACCTTCTACAGTCTGTTCTAAAGCATGTCTATAGTGTTTTCTAATACTCAAATATACAGTCTGTTCTAATGCTCATGTACAGTCTGTAGTACTGCACCTAGTCTATTCTTCTGCACATTGTCAGTCTGTTTTACTGGATGTTTACAGTCATTTTTAATGCAAGTCTACAGTCTGTACTACTGCTCATCTACAGTCTGTTCTAATGCCAGTTTACAGTCTGTACTTCTGCTCTACTGCAGTCTGTTCTACTGCACGTCTAGAGTCTGTTTTACTGCTCATATACAGTCTGTTCTAATGCACATCTACAGTCTGTTCTAATGCAAGTCTACATTCTGTACTACTGCTCACCTACAGTCTGTTCTTCTGCGTCTACAGTCTGTTCTGATAAACTTCTACAGTCTGTTCTACTGCATATCTACAGTCTCTACTACTGCACTTTTAAAGTCTGTTCTAATGCACATCTACAGTCTGTTCTAATGCCATTTTACAGTCTTTACTACTGCTCTACTGCAGTCTATTCTACTGCACTTCTACAGTCTGTTTTACTGCACATATACAATGTGTTCTAATTGTCAGTCTGTTCTACTGAACATTTACAGTCTGTTCTAAAGCTCATCTACAGTCTGTTCTAAAGCCAATCTAGAGTCTGTACTACTGCTGCTCTGAAGTCTGTTCAACTGCTTGTCTACAGTCTGTTCAATTGCAGCTCTACAGTCTGTTCTATTGTACGTCTACAGTCTGCTCTACTGCACGATTAAAGTCTTTTTAATAAACATCTACAGTCTTTTCTAATGCACATCTACAGTTTGTTCTACTGGTCGTCTACAGTCTCTAATTGTCATTCTGTTCTACTGAACGTTTACAGTCTGTTCTAAAGCTCGACAACAGTCTGTTCTAAAGCCAATCTAGAGTCTGTACTACTGATGCTCTAAAGTCTGTTCAACTGCACGTCTACAGTCTGTTCAACTGCACCTCTACAGTCTGTTCTATTGTACGTCTACAGTCTGTTCTACTGCACGACTATAGTCTGTATTAATAAATGTCTACAGTCTTTTCTACTACACATCTACAGTCTCTACTACTGCACTTCTAAAGTCTGTTTCTAATGCACATCTACAGTCTGTTCTAATGCAAGTCTATAGTCAGTACTACTGCTCATCTATGGTCTGTTCTAGTGCAGGTCTACAGTCTGTTCTAATAAATGTCTACAGTCTATAGTCTGTTCTAATGCTCGTCCACAGTCTGTTCTAATGCAAGTCTATAATCTGTACTACTGCTCATTTACAGTCTGTTCTAATGCAAGTCTACAGTCTGTAATACTGCTCATTTACGGTCTGTTCTACTGCAGGTCTACAGTCTGTTGTAATAAACGTCTACAGTCTGTTCTACTGCACATCTACAGTCTGTACTACTGCACTTCTACAGTCTGTTCTAATGCTCGTCTACAGTCTGTATTACTGCACGTCTACAGTCATTTCAACTACACCTCAACAGTCTGTTCTAATGCCAGTTTACATTCTTTACCTCTGCTCTACTGCAGTCTGTTCTACTGCACGTCTACAGTCTGTTCTACTGCTGCTCTGAAGTCTGTTCAACTGCATGTCTGTAGTCTGTTCAACTGCAACTCTACGTCTGTTCTATTGTATGTCTACATTCTGTTCTAATGCACATCTACAGTCTGTTCTAATGCAAGTCTACAGTCTGTACTACTGCTCGTGTACAGTCTGTACTATTGCACCTCTACAGTCTGTTCTAAAGTATGTCTACAGTCTATTCTAATACTCATACACAGTCTGTTCTAATGCTCATCTACAGTCTCTACTAACGGACATTTAAATTCTATTCTTCTGCAGCATCATTAGTCTGTTTTACTGGACATCTACAGTCTGTTCTATACACGTATATAGTCTCTTCAAATACTCGTCCACAGTCTGTTCTAATGCAGTCTGTACTACTGCACATCTATAGTCTGTTCTATTGCTCGAATACAGTCTGTTCTAATGCCCAATAAAAGTCTTTACTACTCCACCTCTACAGTTTGTTCTACTTCTCCTCTACAGTCTGTTCTACTGCAGGTCTACAGTCTGTTCTAATGCCAGTCTAGAGTCTGTACTACTGCTGCTCTACAGTCTGTTCTACTGCAAGTCTACATTCTGTTCTACTGCACATCTACAGTCTGTTCTAATGCACATCTACAGTCTGTTCAACTGCAAGTCCACTGTCTCTTCTACTGCTCTTCTACAGTCTGTTCTACTGCACGACTCTAGTCGGTTTTATTAAAGGTCTACAGTCTCTTCTAATGCACATCTACAGTCTGTTCTAATGCACATCTACAGTCTGTTCTACTGGACGTCTACAGTCAGTTCTAAAGCCAATCTAGAGTCTGTACTACTGCTGCTCTGAAGTCTGTTTAACTGCAAGTCTACAGTCTGTTCAACTGCACTTCTACAGTCTGTTCTAATGCCATTTTACAGTCTGTACCTCTGCTCTACTGCAGTCTGTTCTATTGCACTTCTACATTCTTTTTAACTGCACATCTACAGTCTGTTCTAATGCACATCTACAGTCTGTTCTAATGCAAGTCTACAGTCTTTACTACTGCTCATCTACGGTCTGTTCTACTGCAGGTCTAAAATCTCTTCTAATAAATGTCTACAGTCTGTTCTACTGCACATCTACAGTCTGTAATACTGCACTTCTACAGACTGTTCTAATGCTCGTCTACAGTCTGTATTACTGCACCTCTACAGTCTGTTCCAAAGCATGTCTAGAGTGTTTTCTTATACTCAAATACAGTCTGTTCTAATGCTCGTCTACAGTCTGTTAAACTGCACCTCTACAGTCTGTTCTAAAGCATGTCTATAGTGTTTTCTAATTCAAATATACAGTTTGTTCTAATGCTCGTCTACAGTCTGAACTACTGCTCTTCTACAGTCTGTTCTAAAGTATGTCTAGAGTGTTTTCTAATACTCATATACAGTCTGTTCTAATGCTCGTCCACAATCTGTTAAACTGCACCTCTAGAGTCTGTTCTAAAGCATGTCTAGAGAGTTTTCTAATACTAATATAAAGTCTGGTCTAATGCTCATGTACAGTCTGTAGTACTGCACCTAGTCTATTCTTCTGCACATTGTCAGTCTGTTTTACTGGATGTTTACAGTCATTTCTAATGCAAGTCTACAGTCTGTTTTACTGCTCATATACAGTCTGTTCTAATGCACATCTACAGTCTGTTCTAATGAAAGTCTACATTTTGTACTACTGCTCACCTACAGTCTGTTCTTCTGCACGTCTACAGTCTGTTCTGATAAACTTCTACAGTCTGTTCTACTGCATATCTACAGTCTATACTACTGCACTTTTAAAGTCTGTTCTAATGCACATCTACAGTCTTTTCTAATGCAAGTCTAATGTTTGTACTACTGCTCATCTACGGTCTGTTCTACTGCAGGTCTACAGTTAATGGATTGGATTTATATTGCGCTTTTCTCCCAAGGGCCAAGGGACTCAAAGCGCCCACAAGCCGTCCATTATTCATTCATACACAGTCACACACTGGTGATGGTAACTACAACTGTAGCCACAGATGCCCTAGGGCAGACTGACAGAGACGTGGCAGCCATTTTGACCCTAAGGCCTCTTTGACCATCACCACATACATTCACTGAACATTCTTAAACATTCATACGAGGCAAGGTGGGTTAAGTGTCTTGCCCAAGGACACAACGACAGGTATCTCTACAGTCTGTTCTAAAGCATGTCTACAGTGTTTTCTAATACTCATATACAGTCTGTTCTTATGCTTGTATACAGTTTGTACTACTGCACCCCTACAGTCTATTCTTCTGCACATTGTCAGTCTGTTCTACTGGACGTTTACAGTCTGTTCTAATGCTCATCTAAAGTCTGTTCTACTGCACATCTAGAGTCTATTGTAATAATTGTCTACATTCTGTACTACTGCTTCTTACAGTCTTTTCTACTGCGCATCTACAGTCACTTCTAATGCAGGTCTACAGTTTATACTTCTGCACATCTACAATCTGTTCTATTGCTTGTCTACAGTCTAATCTAATGCCCAATAAAAGTCTTTACAACTCCACCTCTACAGTCTGTTCTACTGCATGTCTACAGTCTGTTCTACTGCACGTCTTCAGTCTGCTCTATTGCAAGTCTACAGTCTGTTTTACTGCACATCTACAGTCTGTTCTAATGCACATTTACAGTCTGTTCCTATGCAAGTATACAGCCTGTACTACTGCTCAACAACAGTCTGTTCTACTGCACGTCTACAGTCTGTTCTACTGCACCTCTACATTCTGTTGTAAAGCATTTCTAGTAGTGTTTTCTAATACTCATATACAGTCGGTTCTACTGCTCGTCTACAGTCTGAACTACTGCACCTCTATAGTCTGTTCTAAAGCATGTCCACAGTGTTTTCTAATACTCATATACAGTCTGTTCTAATGCTCATCTACAGTCTGTACTACTGCACCTCTACAGTCTATTCTTCTGCACATTGTCAGTCTGTTCTACTGGACGTTTAAAGTCTGTTCTAATGCTCGTCTACAGTCTGTACAACTGCACCTCTACAGTCTGTTCTAAAGCATGTCTAGAGTGTTTTCTAATACTCATATACAGTCTGTTTTAATACTCGTCTACAGTCAGTTCTAAAGCCAATCTAGTGTCTGTACTACTGCTGCTTTGAAGTCTTTTAACTGCAAGACTACAGTCTGTTTAATTGCACCTCTACAGTCTGTTCTAATGCCAGTTTACAGTCTGTACTATTGCTCTACTGCAGTCTGTTCTACTGCATGTCTATAGTGTTTTCTAATACTCATCTACGGTCTGTTCTACTGCACGTCTACAGTCTGTTTTAATAAATGTCTACAGTCTGTATTACTGCACCTTTACAGTCTGTTGTAAAGCATTTCTAGTATTGTTTTCTAATACTCATATACAGACTGTTCTAATGCTTGTCTACAGTCTTCACTACTCCACCTCTACAGTTTGTTCTACTTCTCCTCTACAGTCTCTTCTACTGCAGGTCTACAGTCTGTTCTACTGCAAGTCTACAGTCTCTTCTACTGCACATCTACAGACTGTTCTACTGCATGTCTACAGTCTGTTCTAATGCCAGTTTACTACTCTACTGCAGTCTATTCTAATGCACGTCTACAGTCTGTTTTAGTGCACATTTACAATCTTTTCTAATTGTCAGTCTGTTCTACTGGACATTTACAGTCTGTTCTAAACCTCATCTACAGTCTGTTCTAAAGCCAATCTAGAGTCTGTACTAATGCTGCTCTGAAGTCTTTTCAACTGCACTTCTACATTCTGTTCTACAGCACGACTATAGTCTGTTTTAATAGACGTCTACAGTCTTTTCTAATGCACTTCTACAGTCTGTTCTACTGGACGTCTCCAGTCTGTTCTAATAATTGTCTAGAGTCTGTTCTACTGCACGTCTACAGTCTGTTCTAAAGCATCTCTACAGTCTTTTCTAATGCTCGTGTAAAGTCTCAACTACTGCACCTCTACGATCTATTCTTCTGCACATCGTCAGTCTGTTCTACTGCACATCTACAGTCTGTTCTAATGCACATCTACAGTCTGTTCTAATGCACATCTATAGTCTGTTCTAATGCTCGTCCACAGTCTATTCTAATGCACATCTACTGTCTGTTCTAATGCAAGTCTATAGTCTGTACTACTGCTCATCTACGGTCTGTTCTAGTCTAGATCTACAGGGTGTTCTAATAAACGTCTACAATCTGTTCTACTGCACATCTACAGTCTGTACTACTGCACTTCTACAGTCTTTACTAATGCTCATCTACAGTCTGTATTACTGCACCTCTATAATCTGTTCTAAAGCATGTCTAGAGTGTTTTCTAATATTCATATGGAGTCTGTTCTAAAGCTCGTCTTTAGTCTGAACTACTGCACCTCTACAGTCTGTTCTAAAGCATGTCTACAGTGTTTTTTAATACTCATATACAGTCTGTTCTTATTCTCGTCTACAGTCTATACTACTGAATATCTACAGTCTATTCTTTTGCATATTGTCAGTCTGTTCTACTGGACGTTTACAGTCTGTTCTAATGCTTGTCTACAGTCAGTTTTAAATCCAATCTAGAGTATGTACTACTGCTGCTCTGAAGTCTTTTCAACTGCATTTCAACAGTCTGTTCAATCGCACCTGTACAGTCTGTTTTAATGCCAGTTTACAATCTGTACTACTGCTCTACTACAGTCTCTTCCACTGCACATCTAACGTCTGTTTTACTGCACATCTACAGTCTGTTCTAATGTACATCTACTGTCTGTTCTAATGCAAGTCTATAGTCTGTCATACTGCTCGTCTACAGTCTGTTCTA